>WAAB01020206.1:5118-65118 GCA_013389865.1 Piaya cayana
TGCACTCAGTGCCTTCATCCAGGTCATTGATGAAGACACTGAACAGGGCTGGACCCAGCACTGAGCCCTGGGGAACCCCACTTGTGACTGGCCTCCAACTGGATTTAACACCATTTCCCACCACTCTCTGGGCCCGGCCAGCCAACCAGTTTTCCACCCAGGAGAGTGTGTGCCTGTCCAGACCAGAGGCTGACAGCTTCCGTAGCAGAATGCTGTGAAAAACTGTGTCAAAGGCTTTGCTGAAGCATCACTCCCAGTTATAAGACACATTCAGATATTTTTATCATTAGTAATTTTTTTGATAGTTAGGAGAAGAGAGATGCCTTATACTGTTGTGTTCTGATCACTGTGCAATTTTAAAAGTATACATGGTCTGTGATCCACCAATATCTGCTTTTCTAAACTTACAAAAATCTACATTAATGTTACTTTAATTCTCAGTATTCTCAATCTCATAAAACTCCTAAAACTCTACTTTCTAAGTCTTTCTGGAAGTGCAACGCATTGCAAAGTATACTAAAGCTTCTTTTTAATAATTGTTTTCAACTATCTGAAAATTCAGCTGCCCATCATACAAATCATGAAGGTTTGCTTCTTTGGTCTGTGGTCTTGCCAAATGTCAGGGACATTGAGTACTGTTCTTGGGCAGTATTAAAAGAAGAGACCCGTATTGTTGTTTGAGCTAAATTAGAACTAGTTTTATGACTCTCAGTTGCTCTAAGTAACTTCATTCTCTGAAAGCTGACTGCATATTTTTCAGACAGATTCTCTTTAGCAGTGATAACAAAGGGCTTTGGTATGCAGAAAGGCCATTGCTTATACTTATTCCTATAGTAACCAAGGCCATTCTCCAGCCAGCAAAAAAGGGGCCACAACTCCAAGGAGAGGTAGAGAGGGCCGAGTACTGACCAACAGAATATTCCATCCCATATACATCATACTCAGTATAAAATTGAGAGACCATGAAAGTCTCATCCTCATCTGTGATGGATGACTTTCAGTGAGGACCTTGTGTAATTGTTGTTCCTGATCCTGGATCCATACGTTCCTGAATCCAGTTCCTGAGTCAAGCTCCCCACTAGCTGTAGACTCATTCCCTCATGCCTACTCTACAGTACTTGTGGTAACGTACAGTAAAAGAGGGGTGGGGAGGAGGCATAATCTCATATGTTTTTATATATTTTAATACTTTCTAATTGTTTTCATTATCACTATTGTTGTTGTTGTTACTATTTCATTAAAATTGCAGTTTTAGTTTCCAGCCTGCAAGTCCTTTCCCCCTCATTTTCCTTTCTCCTTTCCCTGGTGGTGGGGAGAAGGGAATTTAGAGTCCAACTGCACAGGTTTATCTGCCTAAATTAGCTGGGTCAGGACTAAACCATGACAGTTGCTCGGTTGCGTGAGTTGTTAACTGATATTGGTATTGATAATTCAATATGTGCCATTCTTTTCTCTAGCTGCTACAGATTTGCCAGATCCAAATGCTAATAGAGGGCTGAGATTTCAGTTAAAAAATTCTTTGGTACATGATTGAAAATAAATTCTCTTTACTTGTACTGGTAGAAACTCCTCTAAGCCAGTATATAAATATACCACAACTTTAAGAACAAGAAAATAATGTGATGGACCATTAAGCATGCAACAATGGAGGCCACAGATTATAACCTGGATAACTGATAAAAACTCCTTCAGCAACATGATCTCTTAAGACATTTGTTACTGAATAAACTTATGAGCATTGTCAGCTGGATACTGAAAAATATATACCCTACTTGATAAAGTTTTGGGAGAGAATTAAGAATGGCTTATACAACATAGCTAAGATTTTACCAATATTGGAAAAGAAGGAAAGCATGTCTGCTAAAGATTAACTGAAATTATTTTTGCTATGTAAAAAAAGTTCATAGCGATGTAAATGCTGAAAATTTTTAAAAAAGTGCAGTTAGTTGCAAGAATTTCTAACGCAAGAAAACTACCTTTATTTTCTTATAGAATGATGTTGTGGGATTTTGTAGAATTGTTTACACTGTAATTTAAAGTTGCAAACTGGTATTAGTGTAGGAGAAGATCATCAGGTGTTTTAATGTAATTGAGCTACATGGTAAATAAGGGCAAGAGATCAGCTTGCTGTCTTTAAGATGAAGCCTGTGTAGCAGCAATACACATCCCTTTATTTCTCATTTCCTTTTATCATACTATTATTTAATGCCCACTACAACCTTTTACTCTCTGCCTTGTTCTGCCATGTTTTTTTTCAGTGTAATAAAGATCAAACTTTACTTCTGCAATAAAGATCAAGATTGTTTTACTGTGAACAACAGTTTTTCCAGTGCTTGTTTTTAACTTTGGGATATATATAAGTAACCTAACATGGAAAACGCTTTCCAAGACTACAGCTATCTTTAAAAAAATCCAGCTAAAGAAAAGAAATTAATAGATACCAAAGTTATGTGGAGTTGACAGTGTTCTTAAGGTATCTAAGACATTCAAACATATTATAATGAGAACATTTCTTAATTATAATGAGAATTATTTTTAGTATTATTTCTCTTTCCTGAGAAAACCTTGTAATAATAGCCTTCAAAAAATGAATTTGAAAGAAACCATAGAATATCTTTACTGAAGGGAAAAGAGCACAGTCCCTGTCTCAGCTGTGCAGTCATGGTCCTGAATCCAGACATTTTGGCAACCATACAGTATGCAAACAAACATAAACTTTGTAAACATATGATTAGGCAGGACTCTTCTCTAGAATCCCATATTTAGGATGGTCATAAGATCCTCAAACAAAGAATTAATGCACTTGTATATACAATCCCCTTAGTGACAGATTATGAAATTGTCACAGTCAAACCTTCAAAAAGATTTGTGTGGTGATGAAATACTATCCATAGTATTAGAAATAGGTACCAAACCCATCCTTAGCAAATGTTCTGATATATAATTTTCAAATTGCACCATACTTAGTCTCCATAATAAATGTCTACTGCTTCAGATGACAGACTTCTCTCTGTTTTGCAGATGAAAGTGTAGAAAAGGTAGGAAAAATCCTAATGGCATTGTTTCTTACATGTCTCTGTGCTAAAGGTATTAGCATACTACATTTGTCAAGTTAAGGACCAGAAATTTCAAGTATATAGTAAAGGTCTTTAATCAGGAAAAGAAAATTTTACAGATTAAGTGTAGAGTTTAGAGATTAAGTTTAGAGATTAAGTGAAAACTTAGAAAGCAATACATTCACCTTGAATTAAATGTCTTTGTTTCTTAAATCTATTTTGCTTCAAAGTAGGATTTAATTTTAAGTTTTAATTCAACTTAGCTCAATACAAAATGCACATGTTTGAATCAAAATCAGAACAAACTACTATAAGTATAGGTCAAGGAAAAATTCATTACACTTGAAATTCATTGATAAAATGGTTGAGTAAGAAAAATTCTCCAGGTTTACCCAAAGTGAATTTTTATTTTTCTTCATTTATGTCCAAATCTGAAAAAAAACCTGATTTGTACTTTTCCGTAGAAAGAAAAAAATTAAGGTGAAGAATGTTTTGTTAGCAGAAGAGTTAATTTTCCCTCTTTATCCTGAGGGAGAAGTTAAATAACACTTAACTAAATTCCTGTATTGTTTAAAACAAACCAGTTAATGGACTGTTTATGCTGTGTATAAAATTTTACTGGAGGTGATTTTTTTCCCTCCTATGACAGTGCAAAACAACAGATGTTCAGGCAAGCCATACTCAAGGATTTATTTGAGACAAATAATGAAACCTCTAGTCCTTTGTGATGAGATATCACTTGTTAGTGATGCAATTATTTAAGAAGAATTATAGGAAGGGATGAAACATCATGTCAGTTGATAGCACATACCAGTGTGTGGAAATATGGAACAGGAGAGCTCTCTCTTAGTCCAGTCTTAATATGTCACTTGCTTAGTTTGGAAGCTTAGTGTGCCAAGCATTTTCTGCAATTACATGAAGAATTCTTGGCAAGTACCACATATTGCTCAGTAAACAGATGTTACTTACTTTGAAGACAAAATACATTTGGTGTCACATAATTCGTATTCGGATATCTTGAAATAGAATGATAAAGGCACGGGCCTGGAAGGATTATCCTGGGTCACTTACTCCAATTCACTGCAATCACAAATGATCTGATTGTATAATTCCTTTTATTTCAGCCTTTACCACATTCATTGCATTAAGCAGATATAGTATAAAGGATCATCGTGTTTATCATACATTTTCAGAGGCAATCACCCTTACATAAATTTCTATAATATACTCACAGGGGAAAAAACAAATGGCTGTAGTTGAAGTTTCAGGCAGAAACAAATTTATACAAAGTTCATTGTTCCCAGAGGCAGGAATGGTGGTACATGCTCAAGAGAAAAGCAGGAATATGTTAATTTCGTGTACATATATCTACACTGTTATATGGAAAAATAGTTCTGTTACTTTTCTTTACCCAAGCCCTTAAGACAGTTGCTGAAATATTATAGGCTACTTCTGTTTGGAGGGTTAAGTCAGTGACATCAGCCGATTTGGTTTTAATGCTGTCCTATACACTTTTTTTTAAAAGAGACTAAATCCTTGAACACAAGAAGACGAAGTGATTTCTGAGGTCTTTCCAGTCAACACTCTACACAAAAACCTTTTCTCTTGGCTTTCTCTTATGCTCAAGCCTCAAGCAAATTCCATATTTCTATAGGTGTCCTTCCCCTCTCCCTGCCTGTGTGCTCCCAACAACAGCATCTTCCCTATGGGTCTCAATGACACACATACCCCTCACCTGGGTTCACAGCCCTCCAGGCTTAAACACATCCCCCCAGTACATCTCTCACTTCCCTCCGGCATTGCCTGTGACCTGTGGATTTGACAGTTGTCTATTTGTTGTTCTTAAGAAGGGCTCAGGAGACCAACTGACCCAGTTTAATTAGTTTATTGATTAGTACTATAAAGTCCATAACCAATTAGTGAGAGTAAAGTTATTAATGTCCCATTCTGCAATAGCTACTGCCAGAATGAAGCCAAGCAGCAGAACAAAGCAAAAACAACATACAACTAGCTCATCATACCCCTGTTTGTATTCCACTTGTTCTCAGTACCACATGAGAAAAACTTCCATTGTGTGCACTTCTCTCCCCATTTTCCCTAAGAAGAGTAAAGGGATAGAGCTTTCTGTTATTATTCTGTCTTGCTGCTTTTACAAAAGTAATAACTGACCCAGCCACTGGCAGGAGGACTTCAGCACTTTAACTGTTAAAAAAAAATGACTAATGTGGAATCGAGTGTAGTATGAATGCAAAACATTTTGAGAATATGAAACAGAGTAGCATGTCTTTGGATAACAGGGCAATAGATCCTATTCAATATCTTTCTCAATGAGGCTTAGTTATATTTGTCATAAAAATAGGCTTGCTATAGTGTGAAATTCACAGTTATGCGTTAATGCTTTAGTGGGAAATTAAGCATGGTATTTTGGAATTAGTAATTGAAGTTAAGGGAGGAATTACAGAATACAGCCATGATACAGTGATCACTACTTGTGTTGTGATAGCAAGCACGTTGTTCTTTCCCTATATACAGGAAAACAAGATATATGCCTTGAATGTTTTATTGTCAATATATGTTTTGAGCTTGTTGTGTTTGGTCTATTAGGCATAACTTCACAAGGGGAATTTTTATTCCTTTTATTTGAGATTGCAATAGCTGGAAGCATCAATATGTTGTATAATTAAAGGACTGTGTTAGACAGCCAAAATGGCTGCTTTCAACAAAACCCAACAGGAGCAAGAGAAACTCATCTGTATTGAAACATTTGGAACCAACCATGACCAATTCTGGGCAGAGTCTGTAAAACACACAATCAAATTTAGCCCTCAGTTTACAATGATAGAGAGCTTTCCTGTTCTGTTTCCAGGAGCCAGCTCTTCTTGCTACAGTTCTTATGAGGTAAGCAAATCTACTGTGATATTATATTAGCAAGGGCTTTGTCCTTGACAAAGATGACGGGGTATTGCATTTGAAATTGCTTCACCAACTTTCTTTCAGCTGAAAACAGAGACACTAAAATTTGTTTGTTGAAAATAAGTTAATTATCCGGTTTCATAATATGAATTTGATTCAAAGAGGGAAGGTGGCGTGATGGTTCATAACTGCAATATTTCTAGTATGAGTTTGCTGATGCCTCGCTCTCATGCTGTGAACCAGAGTCTCAGCCCAATACTCTTAATTCACGATGATACTGCAATGCAGTTCATTTCTGAATGTATGTTGTAATACTGTGCTAATGGTTCATTCTTTCTCATGATAAAGTGGCTGTGCTCTGTAGTTGCTCATAGAAAAACATGAGCATAAATGGTCTATGTTATTTCTTGCCTGGATTATTCAGTAACATACAAGAACATAAAAAAACTACAATTTTCTTTTCCCAGAAAACGGGTTTGTGTCTTGTGCAAAACTCCCAATGAGTCATTAAACAGAGAAGGATCAAATATTAAACTTTGATAAAGAACTAAATACCAAAAAAAATAGTGGAAATCAGATATTTGACCCTTTGCAAACAGAAGAAAACAACTTGTTAGTGGAAATGACGCTCCTCTTCAGTCTGTGCAATTGCCTGCTGGAATTGAAATTTATTCTAAAAGTAGAACTGCTTTTTTTCCCCCACCTTCTTCTTTTCTGAGGCCTTCCTAGAAATTTGCAGGTGATGAGAGAAATCTTCATTCTAATAAAAGAATAGACCAGCTTACTGATTGGAGAAAATTACATGAAGTTTTTTAATCAAAGTCTCTGTGGTCTGCTGTCTGATTTTCTAGGCCAGATGTCAAATGTTTTTCACTGATGTCGATGTTGAAGTAATCACTAAGCCAATTCCAAGAATGAGTAAGTGAGACTGTAATAACATTTCATTTCAGTATTACATAAGCTTTTTTCCCCAGCAATGAACAAAGTAACAGGACCCCTCTGATTCAATATAATTACACAAACTATTACTTTGAAATTTGTGAGACAGTTTTATGTGTGGTCAATTGCTCTATACATATATATGGGAGGTTTCAGTACAAAATGCAAAAAACACATTTACAAAGTTTTATATTTTTAAACATTTACATTTAATTTAAAACATAATTACATTTTAGTATTTAATCTATTTTATGAAGTTTATCTTTGCTACTACAGTATTAACCAGTAATTTGAAAAGGCAAGAATTTGCTAGAAAAAAGACTTTGGCTTGTAGTTTAAAAATAGGGAAAGAAAGCACTAGCTAAACCAATGGATGAGGTACCTCAGTGATCAAATCTTAGCTGATTATTGTGGGACTGTGACATCATATAAAATATTTTAGAATTCTAATGCAGAAGTAATCAAAATTGCTCATAGTCACGTAGACAATGAGTCCAGTAGAATTAGCTTTGAACTCAAAGAAAAACATTTTTTATAGCTGTCTCAAGAGGAAGCTGATGATACCATGGACCAAACAGTTGTGTGTTTCACAGGTAAATAGAGAACCAAGCAAATTTCATATGTAGCTATATGCAGCACACAGAGTAGTCTAAATTCAATACATTTGAATATTAATACAAATGTACACAAGTGGTAGACACAAATCCTTCAGTAGTGAGAAACTAACAGGATGTTAACATTTCTTCTTTCCTTACAATTAAGATCTTTAGTGAAGAGACATTTTGATTAACTAGTTTCCACTTTAGGTACTGCATATTTGTTGATCTGCTATCCAACCTGCTTTTCTTCATCAGCGAAGTCCTGACCTGTTTTTAAGGCAGAATTATGTATTCTTTCATGGGCATTGCTATGGTGCTTGATGCTACAGTTTCATAACCAGTAACAACACTACGATGATTTCAACTGCTCTTCTGAGTGTTACCCATGCTCATGATGTAAGGAGGGAATCAAGGCATAGAAAGTTTGGTATCAATATGTGTTACTATTTTCTGGTACCCACCCAAGACTGTTTTTCCAAATCCTTCACCTCAGACCACATTTTGACTGTTTAACGTTCAGCTTGCTCTGGTGTTGTGCACAGAGGAATGTTATTTGAAGCATCTCTACTGTGTAGAAAATAATGGTACACAAGCTAGCACATGTAGAAACTGAGGCCATGGAAGACACTCACACTGCTGCTCCTCTCACTGGGCACACAGGGCAGACCAGGCTCCTCAGCATATTGCCAAGACATTGCTGCTGGGTCCAGTTGTAAAACTGCTTCTCTCAGAGGCTTGTAATCTGATGCAAATGAAGCTGATTCTAATAAGCAAGGAAAAAAAAAGACTCATTTCAAGAATGGGGGCACCAAGTCCTCTAAAGAAAAGGTCACTAGAAGAATTTAACAGTGCTTGGAGGCCCTTGAAGGGACACGTGTGTTTTTTTTCCTGTGCTTATACTCAGAGACAGTGGAATCTCTTTTGGCTCATATTTCCCAAACTTACTCAGCCAGAGAGAGATACACAACAGGAAACCTCAATTTTAAAACCAAAAGTTAAAGTCTAAAACGTGTCAGTAAATGAAAACAAAATCTTAAAATCAGAAACATCAGATAACATTCAACAGATGCAGTACTACCAGTCCTACCTCCCATACCCGGGCAGAATATAACAAAGTCGGAGAATTACTTCTGTAGCAGAAACCTTCTGAAAATTTGAAGAGCTTTCAAATTAGTCATAGTGATCCCCATGGATAGTTCTGTATCCTACTGCAATTCTGACCTAGTACTTCAGAGAACAGTGCATGCAGAATTCAATGTACAATGTATTTAGATGAGTTACGAAAGTTAATATCTAATCTATAGACCAAGCTCAGATATGATCTTCTGACTCATGTTATAATATAAAAATTATCCAATGAACTAGGCAGCTTTGTGATCAAGATGGAGGTTGAGAAGGTCCAGGATTCAATGATACCCTTCTGCTTAATCAGCAAAAACTTTTTCGTGTGCTTAGGGACCTGTACAGCAACAATCAAAACACCTGCAGCTATTGGTCTAGTCCAGTGTCACTTCGACAGTGGAATGCTCAATTAAACGAAAAACTTGGAGACACATATTACTAGATATTATTACATCAAAGAGCAGTTTCCCAGCACTGCTTCATGCACATAATTTGCATGTGTAGAGCAGTCTTTGCACACTCAGGTGTTGGTATAGACATCATATCTGCTTCCTTACAGCTTGGGCCCTAAATGAAAAATATAGTAATTAAGATTACTCTTCCAGACTGGAACAAATGAGAAAATGAACATCAGAGCTAAAACTGTTGAGGATACTAAGGATAGCTTCCAGGATCTGGGTCTGATTCTACTTATGTGCACTTCATGATAAAGAACCTAGTCCCTTTAAGGTTAATAAAAAGTGGCACATTGAATTGTCTGACATTGGCAAGGATAAGCACTCTAAGCCAAAACCTCTTGAAAATCACATCTAGTATATCTCCTTCAATTACATGAAAAATCCCTCCCACTAAATAATGAGTAATTTTCATTATTTATCAGATTTTCAATAATTTTATTGCTTCTTTACATGTTTTTTGAACACAGCTTATTTTCCTTTAATCTGTGTGCAAAATTGTTCACTTTTTTTGGTGAATTTTTGTTTCTCCATCATTTCATATTGCAGTCCTTTTCTTAGCTATGATAGGCCACTGGAGACTCATATAATTGTTTCTTACTCTCCAGTTGGATGTGGAAATTGTAGATACAGAGCTTCTGATGTGAAAGCTCCTGGAAAATAAATACCTGCAATTGTTCAGTATGCAACATTAAAATATGTTTTATGAGATGTTCATGGTAATAAAAAGACACTTCAAGAAAGTATACGGGAAGAAAATCCCTGGTACAAAAACATCTCCAAATAATTTTTTATTTTGTGGAAGTATTTATGGAAATAGTATCTGCTGTAGTGGGCTAGGACTTACTTGAATAATATTTTGCTTTACTCTTCAGGGAACCAGAGAAACAATACATAAGTAAATCCTTCCATAGATATATTTTTGTTAAAATATTACTATTTCATTACTCTGAAGACAGGAATTGGTCAAAACCTGATTATGATGACACAATCAGCTATGACAAATCACAGGTGAAGGCAGGTTGAACATTTAAAATATCACCAATGGGAAAGTTGACACATTATTGTGTTTAACATCTCCCAAAATATGATTTTTAATATCCTGCACACACATTTGGAAGAATAAATTTTTCACCAGATTCCTGGTAAGAAAGATTGTAAATATTGCTCCAAACACATCCTTAGTAAGGTTCCCCATAGCCAGAAAAATAAAGCTGCTATTGGGAGATCACTGGAAGGTGGAGGATGACAGGAAAGAGAGCTCGCTTTCAGTGCACTGTCTCTGATCACAGAGATGTTTCTCCCATCTACTTCTCTGATTTCCCTTCTCTCCTGTCTAGAGAAGTAACATAAACACCAAGACCTTAGATCTTCTGAGTGTGGACTATGGCAACTTTCCCAAACAAAGCTGCATGTCTTCCTAGCTTTCTCTGAAGAGTGCAAGACCATGAGATTAGTGACTCTTTACTTCTGGAAGATGGAAAATACAAAAGCTCACTCAAGGAAGCTGAAACTCAAGAGGAGAAGCAGCTTCCATTGGGAAAACATAGGGAAAGGTAAGATTAACTGCTACCAGTACGGTTTGGAATAGCCTATAAAGGGAAGAGACCAAATGCAGTCTGCCAGATAGCAAAGCTGGAGTGCCTCAGTTGTAGAAAACAAAGTCAGAACACCAGCAACTGAAGAGGGGTGTTTTTGTAAATTTTGGTGTTTCCATGAAGAGTTAATTTGTCCAATATATGTTCACAGCCATACATATCAAACAAGAAGGGAATTTCTGGCTGAACCCCTCTCTCACAGCAGTGAAGCACCAAATGGCTGTCACTATCTCCCCAGCTGTGGATGTGCAACTAAGGCAGAGCAGAAAACCAAATTCCTCCTGGATCTCAGAAAACTTGTGAATCACAAGTCCATTGCCCATTCTGGAGGAAATACTGTCAGGTTTGCCTGTTAGAGGGGGTTTGGATTTACAACAAGAATGTTTCTAAACAGTAAGACTTTTGTAGATGTGGAAAACTACTCAACTCAACTATTGCCAGAATGTGGATGGGAGAAATTAATCTGTTTAAATATAAGCTGTGCTTCTGAGAGTTAGAACAAGGAGTTTGATCTCAAGGAGATAGGAAAGCAAGAGAGCAGTGAAGAAAATAGATGAAGATCATCAAGGTGTTAGAACAAAGGGAAATAATGGCTTCTTATAGCATTTTATTGAAACTATACTTAGGGAAGGTCAAAATGGAAAATGAACACTCATTAGCGTATATTCCATACTTTAGAACCTTTAAGTGTGAATTGCAGGCAGAGCAATAACCAGGAAGAGATCCATAGAAGAAAGGACATCCTACTCCAACAGAAGCATGCATAAGCTATCAGTTTGAAAAGGAAAAGCTAACCAAGCCTTGCTAATGAAATAAGGTGGAGAAAATGAGATATTAGCTTTTAGAAAGGGTTCCTAGGACAACAGTATCACCCTACTTTGGATTGAGCAACAATGTCTATCTGCTGGATTGATCCACATGCAGAGCTGAAGTTCCCTATTTCCTTTTATTTGGACTGATGGCATTGCTGATGCATGATCTCCTTGGGAGTGTTTTCCAAAGCAACTACTCCCCACCTCCTGAAACACAAGCCTTTCCATTGCCAGCAATGAAGTCAAGGCTTACTGTCCTGGGCAGCAGGAAAACATATTCCTACTGGGACTGCCACAAGGCTGTGCTACTCTTGGTGACTTGTTTAACCATGCCTGTGCTATGGGCACTGCTGTCAGATGTTCGCTGCTGCTTATGTGAGCTCTTTATGTGTCACTGTTTCAGCAGGCTGGTTTGCCTCACACAGCACACTTCCTATCAGAAAGGCACCTTTGCTTACACTAGCTAAAAACTCATTCTACACAGACTGTTTTAGTCCATCACAGCAGTATTTTGTACTTTGCATTAAAAAGGGGCGTGCTATTCTGGTTTCTTTGAAGATGTTGTGGAGGGTGGGCTAGCAGTGCAATTCTGATCATGGTCCCACCTTTTCCTCTGAATAAGTAATCAAAGCAATTCCACTAATCCCTTCGCAGACATGAGAGTGGCTTAGCTGTGTTCATGACAATGAGTTGCTGTTTTTCAGCTGGGGCTTTCTTCATAACATGGTCTCTGAGGCAAGAGGACACTTCGGGGGTGCAACTTTTAAAACTGGCACACAGTGAATTTGATATGTCTGCATTGTCCTGTGACATGATTTCACTAACAGCTGAATCTTTGGTCATAACCAGAAACCACAAAGACTCTACAGGTGCCTCACACACCTGAATTTGGTGCCCCATGCTTTGAGGTAAAGACTCTTTGATTTAGAATTTGGGTTTTCTTATGGGCTTTTACAGGAATGATTGAAAAGATGGCTGCAAACCACTAACATCTTGCTTTTAGGAATGTTATAGCAGAGATATATACTTCCGTTGTATCTTCTTGACTCCTCCAATAAAGAATAGTTAGACTGCAAACAAGAATTGTGGATTTTAAATTAAATGCTCAGCTGATAGTTCTGAAAATATCTACCAGTATATTAAAAATTAGTTACTCCTTCACACTGCCAAATATGATGCACATGGAACTGGGCAGAGGAAAGGGATCTCTTCGAGGTTTTCAGTCTGCTCAAACATTAGATTGAAAACTGGCTTGATATGTATTTGAGAGTTGAACAGTGCAGTGGAATTCATTTTCTGCCCTTATATTCTCTTAATCATGGCCCAGGACATGATCCAATATTGGTAACAAGTGCAAGCCCCAAACCATGGCCTTTTGAAAAAGAGAGCATAGGATAAGCAGCCCTGCAGCCAAATGCTCCTAACTTTCAGCTAAACAGACAGAATACTGAAGATGGCTCCACTCCAGAATTATCACAACAAAGACCACACAGATAGGGAGATAAAAGTTTTCTTGGTAAGCCCCTAACAAAGCATGCCATTTTACTTCTAAGCACCGGTCCAGAAGTAAGCCACCTGCATTCTCATGACATCACAAAATAAAGGCCAGGGGCTGATTACTTGATGGGTGCTCTTTTATTATCATATATCAGATGTCACTTGAAATTTTATGTCTCAGACACTATGAGAGAATCCATCTGTCATCTACCAGTGGATCTCGGTGAAATTTCTTTTCTTTTGAAACTGACACTACTAGACTGGTGAAGCAAATTTAAGACAGACCAGATGTTAAAAATTGATTCAGAAATCCTTAAGGAATAAGTAAAAAAAAGTTTTATTGAAAATGAAATGTTTTTCAGATTTTAGGACTGCCACATTTACCTTCATCAACAAAAGGGTCTATGTTTCACTGAATATGATGCCACTAAACAGTAGATGTGCCTGGATGTATTCAACTCAAAACAGAAGTTCTCCTACAAATCTAAATAATTTGTAACCCTTTTAACATAGACAGCTGCACATGCCACTGTAAAATTGGCAGGTGAAGAAAAGTAAAAGCTCACTTAATGTAGTATACTTTGAAATTCCAGCTTTTCTCCTGAGCTGGAAAACTTGCAGTTTTTGCCACTGAAATCCCAGTGAAGCTCTATGGGGTCTGTACATGTTTTCTTTGCAGCTGACTCCTGGATGCTATGCCAGGCCTGTCCTATGATATGTATCCTATCTCTTAGCACCCCTTTGTAGCATGTCCAGGAAATCAGAAGGAAAATATACCTCATTAGTGTAATGCCATGCCCTGAAATGAGGGAAAAGTTATGATCAGCCTTTCTTCCACTTCAGAATGATTCTAGGGCTTAGGAGAGTCTGTCCTAGGCTGAACATAGGCCATTTCTGTCAGATTTTCTCCTACTGCATAGCACTACATACAAAAAGAAAACAAAATAAAAGAATAAGGAGTCATATTTTCCCACAATTTATTTTCCACTCTTTTTCATCTTAGCTTCTCTGGTCTCTAAATTTGAATGTCATTGTATACATTGTGTGTATTGTATGTATTTTATACATTTTTTTACCTGACAAACTTTTCCAGCCTGGCTTCTCACTGCATTTATGAGCTGTAATCAGCCTAATCCATATAGCAAAAAAATGTGCTGTACCACAGGTTGCACTTGCTATGTCACTATGCAACTATTAATCCTACTTCCTTCAAGAGAGTATTTCTTATGACCTGGACTTTTTTGTTCAGCCAAAAGATTTAGGAGTCCCTCCTAATGCCTTGGCAGTTAGCTTGTGTCCATAGTCATTCAGACCCATCAGCAATAGGTCTGGAAAAAGTTTGGGTTGCTTGGCTCTGCTGCACAAAAGCCCTGTCTGCACAGCCAAAAAAAAAATCTCTTAGAACTTAGAGAAAATAAATAGAATTAATATCAGCAAGGTATTGTCTAATATTTTTGAATTGACTCAAATATGAAACTTATTAGTATTCTCATATTGTAAATTAGTTACTGTATAGATAGTGTCATTCATATAAAAGGAAAAACGTTATTAAGCATGATGCCCATTTAAATGTGAGGTATTCAAGAAATCCTGGTAGATAGCACAGTAAAATTTATAGCAGAAAAAATATACAGTAGAACTAGAAAAAGTAGAGAGAAGTGGGAAAAAAATGACCCATCTTTTTATGAGAAAAGATTAAATAGAAAACAACTTCTCAGCTCAGAAAATGTACAGTTGTAGGGAAACATAAACTAATGTCCATAAAATCACCAAAAGCCATGTAGAAAGTGAATAGGGAATGTTTATTCATTATACTTGTAGCACAAGAACCCTTAACAACTTAAATTCATGTAAGTTTTTATGTAGAAGTAAGTTGTTTACACAATTCATACAGCCAGTGGTGCAGTCTGGGTGAGCCCAAGATGTTGTGGAAGCTCAATGCATCACCATGTTAAAAAAAGCAATTAGACACATTTGGTGAAGATAAGGTTCTCCTAGAATTGTTAAGCACAAAGACAAAGATTCACCTCTCAGCTTAAGAAGTCCTTAAGCCTTACCTTGGTGGATGCAGGTTACAGGAAGTAAAATTTGCCTTGTTTTCACTGCGGATTCCTTTCAGAAATGTCTCCTTTTTGAATCATCCATACTCAGTAGCGATAATCAAACCAGGATTGTGCTACAGATGTTTTTCCTATGGGAAAAAATATTGCTGATGTTCAGAATTTCAAAGGTTTTACTGTTTCTTATAAAAATGAGTAGTTCATCAAATCTATAAAAAATAAATCAAGATATAATGACTATTAATTTGTCCAAAACCAGTGGATTTGCATGTGTGCAATTTCATTGGTTTCACTGTTACGAATCCTGATTCTCACCAGTTCTGACCAATGCCACTTCTACACGTAGATACTTGAAACAGCTTTTTTTCATGGTTCTACTTAGAATTAGTGTGACACAGACTAAGCTGAACTTCCTGCTGGGTGGAAAAGTTGGTGGGAGAGGTAATTTGAATGTTGCCTCCCTTTCAGCTATGGATCTAACCAGGCAAACAGTGACTGAGTCTTCCTGCCTGGCAGTGGGCTTAGGGATAGGTATAACAGAGTCCCATTCCTCTAGCAGCACCACGTCCTACTGATGTGAAAGCAGTAGTTATCCAACTTCCTTAATGTAGATGAGCAAATCAGAAGCATCCATCAATGTGCTTATTTGGGGGTAGTTTGTTTATATCCTGGCATTGCAGTGAAGGATATTGTTTTCAAGGGCATTGTCAAGTTGATTAGGTTTGATTAGCTTCAAGATATCTTTGATGATATTTACTTTTAGGGGACATGCCTTTATCAAGGACTAAGTTAAAAAGTCAGATTGGGAAACCAATGTTCCTACCCATTATTTGCCATCTACTTTGTTACCCCCAGAAGGTCACTTCATTTTCCTATGCTTCCACTGTACCCCTTGACTGCCTACAGAGATCCTTTTAAAACACTGTCTGTGTCAGAGCAACAAGCTCATTTGTTTGTATATTTATTCACCTGTAATCTCTGGAAAAGGAGCTGTTGATAGTGTCTTTCTGAGTTTAGAGAAAACAGATAATAATGCCTCTGCAATAAAGCAAGTAGGTGATTCTTACCCTAAATAAGTCATTTTGCTTCTTACCAAACAGGTAAAATTGTTTGGCATGATTTCTTTTTCTTACTAAATCCAATAGAAAGAGAAACTTTAAAAACTTTGTTGATCAGAAATGCAAATTCTTATCCATCCCTGCTTTTTAATTAACTTTTTAATTTTCAAATACAAAGATAGTGTTGATGATGACTGGTAAGCTTGGGCTGAGAGATGTACTGATCTAGTGCTGTTCTTTGGAAATCTGCAGAGAAATGAATCTCAGGGAACAAATGAAATGATAATGGGATTTCAGTTCATCAGGGTTCAATTCTACAAAATAAATGTTCAGTTTCACAGATTGTTTCTTAAAGGTCTTCTTCTGCAGCATACAGAACTATTGAAGACTCAAATAACAGTTGAAATTATTATCATTTTTTCACACTATTATTGTTTTATTCCCAGAAAGGCATCATCAGGATCAGAACCCCATTGTGCTTATCACCAGGAGCAAAGGAGAGGGATATCTATCCTTTTTAACTCCATACAGTTACTTTTAGAGCTCTAAATCACCTTCTGAAGGCTCCTAACTTTTCCTGTACTGACTATATAGAAAAGCTAGAGTCCTAAACATAGGTGCTTATACTCTAGTTAAATGGTTACAGCAACATGAAGTAGACTATTAAATACTTGAAACCATATACCTCAAAGCAAAGACAAATAATTAAAAAATGGGTAATGATGTACATTACTTACTCGATGTGGGGTGTCTAGATAGAGAAAGAAAGATATACCTTAAGAGCCACAAAGCCATCAACTGGCAGTGTCTACATTTTTTACAGTTGGAGACTGGAACTCCATGTCCTGAAACACAGGAAAACTAGAGTTCCTGGAAACCCACAATACAGTACTTCCATTTATTGCAGGTATTAACACTTTAAATAGAAGAAAAATCCACATTCTCATCTCATCCATTCAATTTCCTTCTTCTATTAAACAGCTCATTTCTTGGTGTCCCACCATGCTGTCACTGGAAATGGGACTACCTAAAAGGTGATGCTAGAAGGACTCAGATGGTGAATGTCGAGAACTATCACATTGACTTAGACATGGAATCACTACGGAGAAAGGATCCCAGAAGGAACAAGAAGATTCAGCTCTGGAGGTGATGGTAAGAACTCTTCCACTGGCACCTGCAGCCCAGACTGCAGGCTGAACTAGCAGCTGGTGTGTGCAGCAAAGCTATGAAGGATCTCAATCTCCAAGGGAAGAACTGTGAGCTTGATATGGTCAAGCAAAGGGATCTAGTGAAGGAATTGAGAATAATGACTCAGGTAAGTGGTTTTAGCAGCAGACTTCATATCTGGCTGATTAAGAGTAGTGCACAACAGGGATCACTAAATAAAGGTTATGAAGACTTATATGGATGAATATTTACAGTAAATTTGACTTGATTTCAGGGAATAAATTTTATAATACTAATCAAGATAATGCTATTTTTCTTCATAGCAGAAAAGCACTAAGTGTCCATGGTCAAATTCCCATGGAACACAATATGCAATTTCTAATGTGTTTACACACACACTTATCTGCCAAAAGACTGAAAATGTTTGGCTACAGAATCTGTCCCATAACAGTTGGAGTCCTTTGAATGTTATTAATTCTCTTATTAACCGATATCAAAGTGGCAGCAAAGAAAAAAAAAACCCAAAAATAAAATTTCAGGTTGCCTCATTTTCTTGTGCACACCTGGGCACTATATGACAGATCCTCTGCTGCAGGTTGCAAGGTTTAGGTTGCTGCAGAGTAGCAAGGATCGTCTGTACACCACGCAAGCTTATGGAGGCTGCATTGCAAAGGTAATCTGTTACTGATGAGTAAAATAAGTAAGTGTAGATAGGAACCATAAAAATTAGTAGATTAAGATAATTCACTTAAAATTTTTAAGTTAGTTTTTAATTGCAAAGAAATTATTTCATTTGCCTTTGCATCCTTGCACATTAGCTATGCTGTTTATTTTGAGACAAATATGAATACCGAGGAAAGGAATAAACAGAAAAAAATTTTGCTTGAGCAAATTCCTGCCAGGCAGAAGACTGCATCATGGGATATTGTGTGTATGCTTATACAACCAGGCCATCAATCAATGATACAGAGGCTCAAAGAATCATCACTGCATTTAACCATGTTGTAGACTTGATATATTTTAATCCTTAGAAAGAAAAGATGTGGATGGGTTTGACTCTGCATTCCCCTCTCAGTAACTTATGGCATCCATGAAGCCTGACATTCCAGAAAGACTGTGCTGCTTCTGAACCTTGCTCACATAGAAAAAAAAGCGGGGGGGAGCAAAAAGAAGGCCCTTATTTTAATGCTGACAATATATTAAATGAAGAAATTAAATGAAACAATTCTGGGAGGGTATATATAATGATAAGAAAGTAAACTAGCACTGGTTACGTTTTCTGTGGTAGACATAATTGATATGTTTGTTGTCTGTGATTCACGCTTTATTTTAAGTTTCTGAGGGGGATTTTTATTGCAAAATATTCTGCATTTTAAATACTATTTAATTATGGTTTGTTTCCTTAGGGATTATATCACCATGTGATTTTAATTTGGTATATACCCTAAGGGGCAGCATATTTTCAATTATGAAATATTTCCTCCAGAAACAATAATGGTTCAATGATTTATTGCAGGATCCTATTATAAGGTGCCTCATACAAGTGAAATCTGAAATGCAATTGGTTTAACAATATAGTATAGGCAGGACTAAACTGCATGTGAACTGAGCATATGGGCCTTTTTCACAAAAATCATATTTATATACTTTCATCCTTTGCATAATACTTCAATTATTATATCTTGAAAAAAGAACTTGGAAAGCTGAGAGCTATGAAACATTTACATTATTATCTCTTCAAAAAGTTCATTTTTGGACAAGTATCATTTGGATAGGGATTAACTTAATCAGAGATTTTGAATCTTCTTTACTTTAATTTTTAATCTCTTTTAAAAAATATGTCTGAATCTTAAAAAGGCCTAAACCTGTAGTCACAAAGCACTGCTTCAAAAAAGGGGGAAAAAAAAAGAAAAAGAAAAAAGAAAGTTTTTAAAGCAGCCACCAGCTGTAAGAGAGATAGTGCAAGCAGCAGATTTGTGACAGAGTGGAGCATGAAACCCATCAGCTGATGAGTGAAAATCCCTGGTTTCTAATTAATCGAGGTACACAGGCCAAGGGATGAAGAGGATCAGGGAAATGAAATCAGGAAAAAGATACCATCAGTCATTTCTGCGGCCCATTGTCATACTTCAGAATCTGCTGTAATGAATCACTCAGGCATTCCACAGATACATTCAAATGGTGAAGAAAATTCATTGTCCGGTGAAGAGTGTTTGATAAAAATCTTTCTTTTCCCCCCTCTTTTTCAGAAGCCTATGATCAGTAAAGGAAATCCAGACAGCACAACAGGTGTGCTTTTGCAAGCCTGGTGAAATCTGCAAATGAACGGAGGCACTAAAGAATTTTTTTGTACTAAAATTTCGCCAAAATGAAAGAAGTAGCTTGTAAGAGCAGGCAATGGCAAAATGCACTGAAAACAGCTGAATATTAAGGGGATAAAAGGTATAAATGTTCTTCCGGTGGAGAAGCTCCTGTCCCTATAAAATCTTCTTAATATGGAAAGGGCAAAAAATATTTTTTTAGAATATTTTTGACCAGTTTAGCATTTCCAGATATTGACATCTGCTTTGAAGAGCTATTAATCCATGAGCTAGCTCTAATTTAAGGCAGCACTAAACTGCAGCTCTAAAACTTGAGGGTGGGGAAACTATCATTTTTAAAAAGGGGATAGTTTGGGGGTTTTTCTCACAATTATCCGGCTTCTTTCAAAGACATAGACAATGCAATTAAAGGCAAATCATATTTGGGGTTTTTCCCCCTCTCATGTGCCTCTACAAGCAAATATTATGAATGAGGAGACACCTACATCTGTTCATTTCTCTCCGGTCAGACTTGTGCAAAGATTTTATAACTTATGAAAAGAAGAATGAAATTCTTCACAAATTAAAATATTCTATATTCAAATTAGAAATACCATATCTTTCTCTTTTTTTCCCTTTTTTTTTTCTTTTGTCTCAACTTTTTGACCCTGAGCAGCTCCTATATTGGTGTGTTCCTTAAAGTAGTCTGTCCCATTATGTGACACCAGATTATAATTGTTTTTAAATAATCAGGTGCTATAGTAAGACATATAAGGATAGCTGATTCATTTCAGATTTAATTACCATAATATAGGGTTTTGCTGTCTATAGTATCAATCACTGAGACACTTTATAGTTGATAATATTAAAATGGCAACAATAATGAGAATTCTGCTTCATGATGAAAATAATTTTAATCATGGGTAGATTACAAAACCATTTACTGTTACTGTTACTGAAAATTCTATTATCTGCCTCCTATTGTGAAAGATGTTAAAACTTGTTTTCAGGAAATGTAAAAGATTATAGAAGTATGCTCTCTATGCAAAGTTTCTATCACAGCAGAACAACAAAAATCTGCTTAATACCAGGAACTGTTAAAAGATGAAACTCACCAAGTGAACTTGTAGCAGAATCTCTGTGTGAATGTATGCCTGGCTATGCAGATCTATTTATAGGCTGGAGGAAGATACTGGCAGCTGGTTTAGAATCTGACCACAATTTCCTCTCTTCACAAACAGTACTTAGCCAGGTGACTGGCTGGGGCCTCTGCAATGAAGCTATTACTGATTACTAGCTCCAGTCTAAAATACAGACTATACATGGGTAATCTGGGTGACCTGGAGATTACTTGGTTAATATGGTAGCTGTACCTTTGAGGTTTTCCTGTGACTGTGGACATATCATCTCACCTTTTTATTTGGTTTTGTTGTTTTTTTTTTTCCTTTTTATTCCATTCATTGCCAATCATGACCCTAAACAACTATTGTTACAACACAACTGCCATCAGCTTGGTATTAGCTGTGTCCCCTCTACAGTTACATTAAGACTGGTTATGGGGAACTGAATCCCAGAGTCTTTTTCCTTCCAAAACACTGTGGTTTAAATCTCAGACCACTTCCCATTCAAAAAATGGCCAGGTAGCAACACCAAACTCTAAACGCCCCGAACTAGTATCTTCAGTGGGAGAAGTGGCTGAGAGTCAGAAGGACTAGACAGGGGAATTTCTCAGGATTAAAGTAATTTTTCCAGGGGTGCACACACTGTTGATGCACCACAGCAGCGCACAAAAAGCTGCAGTGTCCAAGAGCTGGTGTGCTCCAGTTTTATTTAAAACAAACAAAGAAACCTCACTGAGGTAATTGTAATAAAAAATTTCTTGTTCAGCTGAAACAAATAGCATAAGCTTCAACATATTGAACCTTTCCTGAAACCATGTGTGACTATGTGTGCATGTATACATTAGCACTGCTTTGATTATATAATGTAATGAGCTCGGTGGATTTATTCTGGATTTATACTATGGAGCCTCAGAGCAGAGTTTGGAACAGTATCTTGTCTTTATGATGCCAGTTTTGTAAATGCTTTTCTTTTCTTAAGGATACTGATGAAAATTTATTACTGATTTATCATGCGTAACTCTGCAATGGAATCAGATTTTTCTTTTCCAGCTTCATCACTGTTTCTGAATGGGGATTAATTTTTTTTAAAAAAACTTAGTAGAGAATCAGTTATCATCAAAGTCCCCAGGAGCTCATTTACTGGTGTGCAAACTGCGCCCCACACTGGTCCCCTGCTTTGGAGGAACTCAATGAATAAATTAAATTTCCAGAGAAAGCCAGCTTTATAATCCCGGCCCACTGCTCTCCCGTCCTACTTGCATAATTTTTGTCGTCCTGAGCTTCATTTTCCCTTTTTGGTCTCCCGTGCTCACCTATGACTCCATGGGGAGGGACGCTGGGGCCCAGGATGTCCAGGAGCATGACTTACATGGAGCAATGGGCAAAACAGTAGATGGATACAAAAGCAGAAAAACACATTTGTGAAATGATCTGCCTGGGGAGCAAAATCGTAAAATATACTGTCTGCATCTTAATTTGCATGAGCTATGCCATTAGTAAAAAGAGCAATAACAACTGTAGAATCAATCTATTCTTTTTAACAAGGAACATTTCTTTTTTTTATTACATAGTTCTCAAAAATATTGCTACTAAACCTTTTTAAACAACCATAATTTCATCTAAACTATGAATCTGTTGTTTTCCTTTATTTGTTACCTTGTGTTTAAAAAAGCACGAGGTAGAAAAATAACAACTTTATAGGTAACACAGTCTTCTTTGAGTAAAAGTGAAATAGGAACAGCAATAAAAGAAATCCTCCTATTCAGTCTATTTTGTAACTCAGAAAGACTGTTCGGAAGGTTTTTCATCATAGTGATTTTCTGAAGATAGCTCATAGGTGATCAAGACAAAACCCCGCAGCCTCAGCACTTCAAATATTTATCATATATATGTTTACTTGAATCTTGATAAGAGAGAGGTTTGAGACTCATGGACACTGAGATAGAATGTCACCTGAGACGTTCATCTGATTCTGAATGCAGAGAGAAAGAAAGTGCTTAGGAGAGGCCAGAAGAAAGAGAGGGAGGGAGAGAGTAAGGGATACTAGGAATGGACAGCCCTTGTTCTCAGCTCTAATATCCCAGTGCAATTATTTTGTGGACATCCACTCCTCGCCTGCACAGGAGATAGGGCTATAAGTGTATGTTATTTTTTAATTACAAGGGGGTAGAAAAAATCCTGATGATGGGCTGGAAGGTGCCATTGCATTGTTATTTTTTTCTCTCCCTTCGTTTGCTGATTATGTGAGCTGGGCTCCTTTGCTAGCCGATGATAAGCAGAATTTCCATGTTCTCTGCATAATTAATCCATCTCTGCCTCTCTTCATGCCAACTCGCCCGTTATCGCCGGCACATGCCTGAATTGCAAAAGAATCCGCTCTTCAATTGGAACTTATTGATATTCTAAGAAAAAAAAGAGAGAAGGAAAAAAACTGAAAATCCTTAAGTTTAAGCCGCAGATTTTTAAATGGATTAATTTCGCTGCAATCGCAGCCATCTAAGGCGGGAAGGCAGGCAGAGCAAATTGAAAGCATCTCCATGTTTGCAGAATTGGGTCCAGAATGCTGAAATGCACTGGCACAGTTCTCTTTTAAAGTCAGAAAATTACCATTCATTTACATCACATGAAATACTTTTTAATGCTAGAAATATTCAAGAGACGTTCCTTAAATGCCTGCTAATGCTAGATAACATTTCTAACTTTCAACATTTTGCTAGACTTTGATATGACATGATAGGAATGCCTGCCAGTGAGGAATATTATATGTACCAGTAATCTCTTTTTATCACATATTTAGATTATATCATCCCCTTCTTAAACCATCCTGAAGTAGTCTTTAAACAATGTACTCAATGTCGTAGTTGCCTATTTGATACAGTTACACGAGCCAAACTTAGTAGGTCATATTTAGACTTTGTCTAGTATGAAGGGTTTTTTTAAAGTGCCAATACATGATACAAAAAACAATTTATCTTCTTCTATCTTCCACAAAGTTAACTTGCATTTCTTATCGTCTTTTCTACATTTAGAAATTCTGCATTCACCTCACTTACAACATGTAATGCCTTTTGTTATTTTGCTGCAGCTCTTGTGGATTGTACTTACATTTTGAAAGGGCTCAGCTGTAATCCATAGCAGCCTGGTACTGCACGTGAATGAGAGCTAGTGGGGAGCTAGGACTTTGGCTCTTCTTTTTTCCTCAAATATTGCTAAAATCCAAATATTCTTCTCCTTTTGTTTCTCTTAAACAAAATTCACATCCTTCATTTCTTTGACCCTAAGAAGCAGTGGCTCAGCAATGCCGAGAGATTTCTTTAATGCCTCAGCTAAGCCACAACGTATCTAGCATTCCATGTCCATATGCTAGAAATCAGCAATTTATGCTGTTGTATAAGGTAATGTTGACACTCACAGTTAACAGAGAGGGAAAAGTTGCTACACTGACTGCAAATGGAGATTTAGCTGCTAGGAAATCTTTGTCATTATTAGACAGACCTCTTTAATTTAAAAAAAAACCCATAACAACATAGGAAAGAATTAAAAATATTAGAGGAAATGGCAGGCACATACTGGAGTGAATTAAAAAGGAACATACAACAAAACCATGATATTTGTGGCAGCATCTGCTTCAGATACAAAACAATAAGCTTAATATACTGTTGGGCCATCTTACCATGTAAAATTAGCACCTGTTATGAAATGCATGTCACTTGTAAGTAAATAAAATATTAGTTCTCCAATTTGGATTTTCAGGCAATAAAAAGCACTATACCAGAATTATCAGTGATCACATTAGATTATGTTTTTATATAGATAATGAGAACAAAGAAGGTTTTCCAGTTACTTCAGAATGATTGACAGTTCTAAGGCACTACTGAACTTGAGGATCTTTGTGGTATATTGCAATTTTAATATTACAATTTTAGTAAAATCAAATTGTTTTAAAATGATTTTTAGAAAAAATAGTTATGTTTACTTTCAACTCTATTAGCTCCTAAGAGAAATATTTAAAACCACATTTAAAATATTCACATTTTTAAAATCACCTGTCTACTGAACAGAAAAATGCACTCTCTAAAGAAAGAAATTTCTGTGCTTTCTGCATATACCTGTAGCCTGAATAAGTAAATAATAAGTTAATAGCCAAACAGGGAAAGTGCTTGAGTGCAATTCCAGTTGTGAAATGTTTTTAGTGAAAGTATTTCCAATCTAATTTGAGACAAGAAAAAGGCACCAATTACTTTCCAAGTCATTCACAAAATTCTTATTGCCTTTAGTAACACCTACACTTCACTACAATTTTATTAGTAAAATAAGGTTTAATTAAGTTCACACTACAGTCAGTGTTCATCTTTTCTAACAAAGTGATTCTTCTCCTAAGAATTTATACTGCAAACTTTCAGGATTTACATCCCAAAACACATAGAAAAAATACTTAAAATGTATTAAACTTATTTTAGCTATGAGTAAATTGTAGCTATCAATTGCAAACATATGCCTTTTATAGTCTTTATGCATACTTGTATTCTGCCTTTTATATTCTAAACCTATTGTACATAATAATAGTGTATAATTATTATTTGGGTAACTACATGTAGCTAGTTTCTATACTACTACTTTGTGCATGTTAGTACATTGTATTGCAGGTTGCATTATAGTAAACTTATGCATGAATTTTACATGTAGAAGTCAAGGTATTTTTCTTTTATCACTGATTTAGGAACCAAATTTTCTGCATGAATTCTTTGAAGGATTTTTTGGCATGGTAATGTAGGACAAATATTTCACCTGAAAAGAATGCCAACAGCCACACTGTGTAGGAAAAGGGGGTTTTGCAGTACACAATGATCTCTCAGTTATTCACGTATCAGCATTTTTTCCAAATGATACATGCAAAATTTCTCAGGTTTCTTATTATCAATCTCTGTATTTGACTATACAGAAGAATAACTTCTAGCCAAAAAACTTAGATCAGTGGTCAGTGCAAATATTATCCTAGTTTAGAAGTCTAGATTAAGTGCAAAGCAAATTACTGCTATTTATCCATGCATGGCACTGCCTGGCATTAATCTGTCCTCAATTTTATAACTGGAAAGCAACTCTAAGTGAATCACCAATTGATTTGAAATTTGTATTTAGAGGAATTTCCTTGCTCCTCCAGAAAAAAAGAAAAATAGGGTTTCTGGGTTTGTGCAATATGTGAATTTTGTTTGATGTGCTGGGGATCATTTTGACAGTTATGCAGTGACATCTGTAACAGGGAAGCTAGAAACATTTCTAAGTCCCTATATCCGGTTCATTTCCATATCACATACACGTCTCTTATTGGGCCACCTGGTATAAACTACAGCATAAGCTATGGATATGAATTAACATCAGATATGGTCAAGTGAAGGACCAGGATCCTGTGGAATGCTATAGCTGTGTAGGAATTCATCAGATTGAATTCAAAATACAAGAGTTTTATTGTTTGTCAATGTGTGGATGCATCGTCTTCAATATAGACTGACTGATAGAATCAATGGAAAACCTTTGTGTGTATCCACTTTCACCTTCCTGAAGACATGAATGGTAAACTCAAATTCCTTGTTATTCTGGAAGTCTGGCAGTGAATGTGGCTGTGTTGTTAGGTGTGTTAACATTAGCAAGGAGGCTCAGGAAATCCATTGTGCAGCCGACAAAGAAAGATCCTTAGGAACCAAGGAGACAAAATGCTGTAGATAAGCACAGAAATATTTAAGAATAAGTGGTTCTGATGATTTTTCCATAAAAATCTTTGCCTATGTTCCACTAAGAAGGCCTGGGTTTTGTTATTATAATAGCAGTTTAAGTAAAGAATAACACAAAATCTTAACTCAATCCACACAACTAACCAAATGACTACCCTCCCATAAAAATAAGTGTATAAATGCAATGGGAAATGCCTTTGGAAGGAAGCCTTGATGGGTGTCTTCAAATTGTCTTTGGACAAAGACATGATTAGTTAGATTACGTGCACATGTAATCCACTCCTATAGATATGTAGCAGTAAGAGCTTTCTAGGGTGCAATGAGGGAACAAATAGATTCAGTGTCAAGAAACAAGAAGTCCAGCTGGATAGATGTCACACTTCATTTTAATATGAATAGATTTGCATTTTTATTTTATGTCCTACACAAAATTATTCCCTTAACAACAACTCTAACCTTCAAGATGAACTACCAGCAGCAACAGGAAAAAAATAACTTCCCAGATGTTATCACATGTTGGTAATTCTTATGTCTAAGAGAGGTCTAAGAAAATATGACATTTTCTGATGTGCAAAATATTTTACATATTCAGATGCTGCAATATGGCCAGCAAGGTATTTACAATATTCACAGGGATGGATCCAGGGAGCTTTTTCACACGTCTTTTCCTCTCTCATTTGTTTTACTCTGAACCTGGGGAAAGAAATAAGGCATGTATAATCCTGAACTCCTTAGTTCTATGAAAATAAAATGAATGGAATGTAGACAACTGTCAGTGAATGTCAGAATCCCTCCTAAAGAGCAGGACAAAATAGCTAAAAAGATGAATTTACTTGAAGAGAACAATCCATTTCTTGCCACAGATCCTGGCACAGAGCTACAAAGGTGTTGTCTGTATTAGCAAAAATAAAAAAAAACCCCCACAGAGTTTTCAAGGACAGAAGTTAGAGTGTAGGCAAAATAAGTTTATTTTTACCGTTGTACTAGAAAAAGGAGAGGAAAATACTTTTCCCAACATATAGTCACAAAGGAATATTTGCACAAAAAGCCCATAAATACATTCAATCTTTGGTTAATGTTGCCAACAGAGAAAAAAAATTACATAATTTCCTGGAATCCGGAATGCCATTGTGTGCTTTATGTACTCAACTTGATTGTTTGTTATTTGTTGAAAGCTGAGCAGAATCAGTATCAGTTTTATCCATCCTCTCTAGTCCTGGGGCAGTTTGACTCAGGAACAGGAGTGGAGTAAACCCAATATAGAAAGACTGCTTTGTAACATTCACTGGCCAGTGAAATACAAATGAAGCAGTACAAAAAAGCTCTTGCATTCAGATAGGCTTTCCAGAACAGTACTTGATGATAGGACTTGAAGATGGAAGATGGCCTTTAGCAAACAAAAGACAGGCACCTGTTCCAAAAATAAAAGGATGAATCAATGCAGGCACTGAAATAGCAAATCCAGAAATTATGGATGAGAGTTTCCAGCCTATTGGGAAAGAATATGGTCTTTCTTGGAATAACTGGGGTTTGTGCTCAAGAGAAACACAAGAAATGACCATTGACTATTTCCCCGTTGGTGCACATCTGTACAACTTTGCTGTTGCTTGTTTATAGATCTGCCTCAACAGTGAAGCATGAATAACTAGAGCAAAAAGTTTCCATTGCAGATCTGTTCTGAGGCAGATTGCAGCTTGGGAATGTGAAAAGGCAAAGCCATAGATTTCTCAACATCTGACAAATCACAGTAAGTCTCTTTGCCTCACTAAGAATGAGCAATGGGAGCTCAACTTTTTGACTCTGTGGCATCTAATAAGCAGGAAAAAAAAAATCACTTCAAACTGTTAACAAAGAACAAAATCATTTTATCCAAAGCTACATTTCCTGGGGGGCATTTCAGCTCATAAAAAAGTAAAGCTAAAACTGAGCATATTTTTTATTTTCCGATTTGAAACCTGGGATTATTTCCTCTAGGCATTTGGAAGGACAACGCTCGAAGGACCATGTTTGCCAGTAAAACTCAGTTTTGGAAACCATCATCAGTCAACATGAAAATCAATCCAATGCTATGGAAATGAGCTAGTAACTATTATTTTTTCCTGGCACTCGCACAATTTGTTCTTTTAGAATTTTGAGAAGCGGGACATGATTTACAAAGAAAAACTGAGCTAACGATATTAAACAGTCAGTTGCTAATTACTGAGCAATCCAAACCTGTGTATGGAATGACATGCTCAGACATCCAGCTGGACCTCAGGCCATATGATATCCTAGATCCTCACAAATAGTTCCTGCTACTGTCAAACACTGGAGCATTGGGTAAAAAGTTCAGAATAAAGATTAAAATATGGTCAGAGCTGTATATTTGTAGGTACTTTAAAAAGAATAATGAATATCTCCAACATATCAGTAAAAGTAAAGGATGAGAGCTTCAGGTAGCAAGGTAGGAAATCACTCTGAATCATCATATTTGTTTCAGTCTCATCACTTTGTTTGGAGCAAAAGTGGCCAATAACTCCAGTGCTGTTCTTTCTCCATACTTCATCCCAGTACCACATTTGAACTGCCATAGATCACATTAGTAATTGTTCAATGTAATAAATAAAATTTATGATCTACTTATTGATCTCAAAGTATGATACTTGGCAGGATGAAACATAAAGAAAATTCAAATACAATGTAGTAAGTTTTAATGGTGCAATTCCAAGGATAACGATATTGCTAAAAATATTATTCCCCTAAGTAAAAAAAGTAATTTACCTTTAGCTCTAGGTTTCTGCTTTCTAGGTCCTAGATAAAATACGAACTTTTAATTTATTTGAATTGTGTTCCTATTTTCCTGAGAAAGGCCATCTACAGTGTACATTTGTTTTTGTAAGTATTTTCTTACAGAAATGTCATTGTCTTATGTTATGTTGTATATATCAAAAATAAACCATCATTAGTAAATGGTGATATAGCTGGGAGAGCTATTTTAAAAAATGCAGCTGTCTGATACGTATTTGCGCATGTGCAATTGTTTATCTGTGTTGTAATAACAAATTATTTCAGCCTGGATCAGTGATTTAGCATTGACTAAATAAATCCAATGTTGTAAATCAGCTGTTGACCTCAGCCTTACAATCAGGTGCAATAAGGCAGAAGAACCTGCAAGTTTAGAAAAATTGTCAGGAGTTGAACCTACACTACACAGTCCTTCTGGGTATATCGTAATCCTGACTTGCTTAAAAGTGTGGTGGGTGAAAGCCCAAAATTGAGTTTTGCGTGAGAAAGGGCTGCTGTGGCAAGACCCCAAACCAACTAGAAACTTTTATCAAGAGATATATTCATGATGCTTTAAATCATGCTTGATTCTTACTCATGCAAAAAATATACAGGTCTAGTCATGTAAACAGATTTAAATTAGACACATAAATAACAAAGAATTAAGGCAAAAAGTCAAAGCAGAAACTCATAAAGGAGAAAATATCATAGTAGAAAGATTTGGTTTACACCTTTCAAATTCTTCCACTGTTATTGGAAAATAAATAGTCCTTCATATACAAATACATTAAGCACAAGACAGCATGTGATTCAAGGACCCTGAGTTAAGAACAAATCCTCTATGATTTGGACTAATATTCTTTATGCATCTAGTCAACACTGTATTTATGAAATATGAATTTGAAAGAAAGATTATTATACTAGCTTAAAGCTGGATATTTACACATTTGCTTCCCATATTCATTAAATATTTTCATGTAGAAAAGAGTAAAGAAAAATCCCGTGGAAAGCTGAAATCCTAAACGACTCATTTTCCACTCTAGGAGAAGAGTTTCAGTGATCAGTATGGGCTTTATTATTGCTTTATTTGCAGGAATTATTAGCTCTTTCATAAGTTGTTCTGTTGCAAATCTGAAACATACAATATTTTACATTACAGTAATATTCAATAGAGAAGTGAGAATTGCAAGATAGTTCACAAGTGAAACTACTATTACATTTCTTGCAACATCTCTCCATTAGAAAGTTAACAGGCTATATTAATTGCTTCATGATAAATGTATGGTTTTGAAATCTGTTGTTTTCCACACAGCAAAATATAAATATTATTTATATACTGTCCAGTATTAGCTTGTTTCAAAGTAGTGCTTTTCTCCCTTAAAAATGTTATGATATAGATACATAGTCTGCACTCTCTTGTAACATCTTAACAAATCAGGGAACTTTAAAGAACCTACACAAACGTATATGCTGTTTGTGTGGGAATAAAAATCCTAACGATATTTCTGAAACTCAACAATTTTATTATAAATATGTAAATTGTAAAAGATAACATGACTGATATTTTTTAACTGAAAGGGAAAATAATTTCATTATTTTAAACTGAACATATATTTACTTACAAATTACATCATAATCATATGATTTTATCCTCCCTGTTAGTGAAGCATAACAACAGAGATACCTTGAGACATATCTGTGAAAAGTCTGATGAAAATGCGAATGATGTCTAGCATCACTCCATTTAGTTTAAAGGGATTATAAAAGTTGCAATAGCTAAAAGGTATTGATTTTAAAAATAAATTTGTACTTCAAAGGTGACAACATGTAGTATAGTGTAAGTGTACATTCAAATTATCTATTGCTTTACCGTTAATGACTAAGTGCAATTATTAATTATGGTATTAATCTGTTTTATAGCCATGTTAACATATCTTCAAAAAGAAGTCCATTTATCAGAGAACAAAAATTGGAGATAGAAACTATATTCAGTATTAAATATGCATTTTTAAATGAATGTTTTAGTATGTGCGGATTATATGCAGAACTAATGCAAGGATTCATTTTATACTCAGAACGGTTACTAGTTCCCATGTGTGAATAATTGAGCATATTTCATGTACCATGCTCCAACCACCTGAACTTACATGTGCAGTTTCAGCAGATGGACAAGGTGTGTAGCTGTTGGGGAAATGGCCCGGGATAATTTTGCTACTGCTTCTCACTTGGTGAGCAGTTTGGAAATCGAGTGCATTCTGCAGCTGAAAATTTGTCAAATAGGACCTTACCACAGGACAACCGAATTTTCTTCACAATTGTTCGTACTACCTATGAATGTTTTTGTGATGATGGAAAATACTGTAGAATTTAAAACCATAAATCACCAAGGAAAGATGATGTAACTTTAGGTAATAACGAATGTTTCTATGCTCCTAGGTAGAAATTAATTTCTAGAATACCTGCTTTGATTTCAATGAGTGTTTTAGAACTATGGTGCCATTTAGACAAAGATTTAGAACAAAGATGGTGCACAGGACATAATTTACCCTTGTATGGTTAAGACAGAAGAATACATTCCTAGCTTATAATATCCTCTGCAGGAAGTATCAGAACACCTTCAAGGATATTTTCACTGCTGATGTGCATTTTCTAATGAGCCTGTTTGTGGTCATCAATACTTGAAGCCTTTGGAAAAGACAGAATTAAACAGGGTCTGTTTCATAGTAAACAGTATTTAATGAATTGTGTATTTTATAAATTTTTTTTTAAAAAAAACCTCTTTAAAAGTTTTGAAACATTGCATAATTTGCATATTGGGTAATGGATTTCTCAATAATGAATATAGAAATCATAAATCATTTATTCATACAGTGTAATGTAACAGTTTACTACTTACTGCATGAATTTTGTAATCCAGGAATCCCCTGATGAAAAAAATAGCACAATATTAATTACCAGCACCATCTGTGCTAAACAATGGGAAAAACAGTATTTTAATACAATGACTTCATGCATGTCAGTTATCTTCAACATTAAACACTGCAGTTTTGTTGATGTGGTTTACCTTCTACTCATTTAAATAACTGATGTTCTTACAAAGGTTAAAACTATGAATAAATGAATTAAAATTAAAAATAATGCAAAGTACCAATACCTACAGCACAGATCAAGTTCATTCATCAAAAAGTGAGCATACTGTTATAGATACACATATATTTACAAATACTTTTTAAAATTTACTGACATGTGTTTTGATAAAATTATTATCTACATGCTTGTTACCTGCAAAAGGCTAATGTTGAATGTCTGAGAGGTTTTTTGATTTTGTTTGTGTTTTTTTTTAATTAACACTGTTCTAAATACATAATCCTCACAACATAAATATGGAATCTGCTTGGTAACATTGTGAGTATAAGTTGTTTTGATGTACATCAGATTCTGTAAAGTACATTCAGTATTTGAGAAACTTACTGACTTTTCCACTGTAGCCTTCTGCCCTCAGTGCAAATGAAGTATGACTTTAGGATAGTCTTCTTTCTCAGCATAATAGGAAAGATGTTATTCTTATACATCCAGGTGCTAAATTTTTTAAATTGTTTCTTGAGTTTAAAAATACATTACCGAAATTGAAATGACACCTATCTACATATTGTTCTCTTGAAAAATTCTGCCAAAGGAGCCAACTGGAGGTATTAGGATGAGGACAGAATTAAAATTCACTGGTTGAGCTAGCCTGAGAAACTCTTAAACAGGACTTCCTTATTTTCAGTCTCCCACCTATATCCATGCTCACATTACTGATGGGCACATTGTCTTTATTATTTAATTATTTCTGACACTAGAATTTTCTTTCAGTACACTGTCTTCAAGTTCAGGTTACATTTAAACGTGTGTCTACTACTATTTGTTTGTTCACATCCATCATATATTGAGGTTCTCTATTGATTTGCAACTTTCTTCATAACATCTGTATTAATTTTTCACTTGTTCATGACTTCGATGGCCTTCTACCATACATATCAGAGCCCTGAGACCCTCCATCCCAGAACAATGCTTTCATGCATATACTTTTGGGGATAAGAAGAATTTATTGGGAGGGGGTTAGTAAGAATTTTCACTTGCTGATATACTTGTTCACAGGTATGGTGAATAACATTGTTTGCAGGAATTCACAGGAGAGGAGACAGTAATAAGACTCCCAAAGCTGTAGGAAGTGGCTCAAGCATTTACTTACCATAATAATTAACTGCTTATTTACACCCAGCCACTCACCTATTGAAGAGCAACGTGAATTCTCCCAGTCCCTGGGCAACCTGTTTCCCCTAGTCCTCCAGTGAGCTTCACATTATTCTCTAGCAGTGTGTACATGTTAGTCCATGGCTGGAAGTCTGTGCCAAAGGCAGGCTGCTCCCTGTTCTCTACCTCTTGTCCTGCCCTTCCTGAAGGAGGCTGAATTTTGCAGGCTTCTTCCATACCTAGCATGCAGTGATCTGACACTTCTTTGCAGTGAGGAGACTATGGATTTGCACACCCTGCACTTACCTTTTCCTGGAGTCTAGTGAGGAAACCAAGGAAACCTCTCAGACAGAACTATAATTCTTTTTAATGCTCAGTATCCAAAACAAAGTTATAAAGGCAGGTTTTCCACTTTTGAACTGTGACATACTTGTATTCAGCAAACAGTGATGCTTTATTGTGACAGTCCCAGATACTGTCTCAGGGATTCTGTTGCCTCTTGCTGTCAGTGGATTTTTGTATAAACTGAATCCATTCAGGTATTCATCTCCTTGCCAGGGGTATTTTGGTCTGCTAGGAGAGTTGTAAATCTCATCAGATACTCCATAGGGAAGCCTAACCATTGCAAATTCAGTCTAATTTCTTTTTCTTCCTCATTTTGATGTATGCTTGTGGCCACTGCTCCATTTCCATATCAATAATTCTCTTCTCTAACCAGCCTGGCTATTCTTCCCTCCCCATGTTTTCTGGGGGTAGTAGAAAAGATTTATTTCTCTCTTGCAACCTAACAGTTTTCTCAGTTGTGAACATGACTCCAGGCTGATAACTGCTTCTATACCTAAATCTCATATCTTTTCTCTTTTCATGCTTCTGTGATCTTCCTAAGTTTATTAATTAAAGGGAATCTCTTCCGAAATATTGTGCAGATTCTTACCTTTTTCTCCTTAAAGAAAATAATCCTCTAATTTTCTCAGGTCTGTGTTATTCAGAGCTACCTTTTTTCAATGTCAATCTAGACTGCAATCTGCCCATGATGTAGAATTCACTTCTTGTTCTTAGTTACTAAGTGACTCCTTTCTGCTGCCTGTACTTCATTATTTCCTCTTACTCTCTTTGACCTAAGAAGTTTTTCTGACAACTGTAGATTTCTCATGTGTGTGGATCATTTCCATGGCTCTATATATTTAATTTCTTCTTATCTCATTCCAATATATTATTATAGGCGGTTTTACTCTTGCCTATATAACACATTTTTCACTGTTTAATGGTGACTTCTGCTACACGACAAGGCTTTTCTTCTGTGGGTTTTCAGCTCTCCTTGTTTCTCTTTTCTGTGTATTTCTCCCCTCAAATAATTATTTGCTCTTGCTCCTTTCTTTCTGGTTATTCCTCTGCTATAGTTGATCAGTATTTGTTTTCAAATGATGATGCTTAATTGTTCACCTTTTTCTACCCTGCAATTACTTCTCCCCACCATTATCTTCTCGACCTTTCTTGACTAGACAAATTCAAAAATCCTAGGCTCTCCACTAAACACTGCTGGAAAAAAATATTTTGTCTCAATTAAGACAACCTTTAAATAGTATTTCAATATATCAGCTCTTACAGTTCGCTTTTCAGCCTGCTGTTTAATTTCTCCTTTGCCTTTTTCATTCTTCCTCACTGGCTGTGTTCTGTAGTTGATCGTGAGGAAATCAGAATAAAAGACAGTCCTTATGTTATGGAATAGATCTCACTTGCCTTCATCATCCAAAGAGTTCTATGGACAATACCAGAGCAAGATTCTGCTTAGATTTCTGTTATGCAGTATTTATTTGTCAGGACAAGACAGAAAAATAATAACTGATAAGTATATACTAAGCGGAGAACTGAAGATCTACAAATTCTGTCATGCTCTAGATTGTTCAACCTAAATTTTGACATTTGAATAAGACATTTGAAATCCTTAGAATATGACCAGCTAGAGAAAACAAATACTTTTAAAATTATTACTGTACTGTAAAATGCCTAGACTGATAAATAACAAACACTAAATTAACAATCTCCCAGTACAGGAATGAGGTATTAATTTTTTATTTTAAATTTAAAAGTGCTGTAAATAAGAACTAGAAAGACAGCATCGCTGACTTCTAACAGGTGAACCCTCATACAAGGATTCAGCTGCAAGTAAGTTTGAACTTATTGACAGTAAATATTTGTAGCTGATACCTGGCTTTGCAGTTAGAGAGAAGAGGCATCTGGTTATAAGCCCAGTACAGAGTTGCTGATTAGTGACATTAGGAAGATGAACCAACACTGGAGTGAACTTCAAATATTTTCAGTCTTTGGAGTACTTCAAACCTCACTGAGTTTCTTCAGAGGACTCTTGAAGAGCACATAAGCAGCAGTGATACAGGCAGTAGGGCTCTAACTCTGAAACACAACCTCCTGAAAGTTTTGCTTTTATACCTTCTTTATAGTGGTAAAGACTACTTAAGAGAGTACATCAAGAACTGATAGAATATATGCACATGGTCTCCAAACCATATATAGTGCTTTTAAAGAAATATATTTTATGTGCTGGATTGTGAAGAAAAGGCCTATATTTTTCAAAATGGGTTTCCTGAAGAATACGTGTGTTGTTCAAACACTATGTATCTGACTTATATCTACTCAAAACGTTCAAAAGTCATGAACTAGAGTTCGTTGTTCTATAGATTTTAGCTAATAGTCTTTGTACAGCTTAGACTTACTGGCAGGCTATTTATAAATTTGTGGGTTGGTAAATAAATCACTTCTGATGAGGCTTTCTAAATAACTCCTCTCTATGTTTTCCTTAAATAACACAAGCTTTTGAAATGGGACATTATTGCATTTAGCTACAAAATAAAGTTTAGACTATTTGTTTACTAGTTCATCTCTTCTTAAAAGGTAAATATACTTTAAATGCACCAAATTTTCTTTTCTTCAGCATTCACAAAATTGTCTGCATATTCACTATTATAGGTAGAAGAATTTTTCTGTTGGATGTAGGAACAAAATATGAAAATAACTTACAAAAATAGAGGAAATATGGTATGGAGTATTTGTATCCAGTTATTGCTCAATTTAGAAAGAAATAGGAAAAAGATTCAGATTTAATGTAGACTAGAGCGGATGACTTTTTTGAACTTGAATTTTTAATTTGTGTAGTCAACAGTGGATAGTGCACATAATGGAATCTGTTCTTGATAATTTTGTTCAATAAGTCAATAAAGGGACCAAAGACTGAGCAAACATGGAGACCTAGCTATCCTTTCTCATCAAATAAATCCTTTTATCTGTCACAGTTTCAAGACATGATACTACCAAATATTATTTTTGGAAATAAGGATTCCAAAATTTTTAATCCAGACAGAAACAAACATATTTAGAAAGACACCTCTACAAATCAAATGAAAGAGAGGGCAGGGAAGAAACTTTTGGATGCACTCTTCCATGTACTTATAGCCTCCAAACCATAATTTTTACATTCAGGAATGTTAAGTAACAGTTATCCTATCCGAATGAATCTACCCACTGTTTGAGTAGATTGACCTGGGGGAGTAATAATCATTGCTGCTTCTCAACCATGCTCCAAATCCTATATTGAAGATATTTTTGAAACACAGAGAATCGCTAATCCTGTTCCTGCCCCCAGATTTAAATGTTCCTTGAGAAGGTAGCCAGCTTCGAAGTCAGAGAGTCCTATTCTCTGTCCTGCGTGGGCAAGGATGATGTTTACTTTAGAGGTACTTTACAATTTACTGTGCCCTGACTTTGTTTAAGCAGGTCTGAAACGTCAAGCAAGGAATTAGTTTTGTCTTATTCAAACCAGTAGATGATGTATGATCACATTGAAGATATATTAATGGTTTTGGAACACCGACTGAACTCTATATCTCCAGTTCTATACATAATGAAAGCTTCAAAAACGTGTAACAAAAGTGCGTACTCCTATTGGATGTTTAGGTGCTACATATATTGATTTAAGATATAAGCTAGTGCATCTTGAAGTTGTATATAGGTGTTTTATTAACAATCAGTTTTTCAGACTATTTGTCCCCTTTGACACACGTCTCATCCTGCTTATTTTTTTGCTATAGGCATGCAGTTCACCAGATCACAGAACATACAATAGTCTTGTGCAGTGTAGTTTCATTGTTGTACTTCTCTGCTCAGAACAAGAGATAGCTATGATATACTGCTGATTGGACATAAGGTTAAATGACTTCTTAACACTTCTGTGCAGCGTAAGTAGTATATTTTCTCAAAATTTGCTAAAATATTGAATTAAAGAAATGTTATTTTCTTTGGATTTTGAAAATTACACTACAGATAGCACTTGGGAACATGCTCCAAAACACCTCCATTTAGGTTCCATTTGCAAGTGTTAATATTAGAGGTCTTATTGTAATATGGCAAACTTAACTTTATTGCATCTTCTTCTATGTTGTTTGTATATTTTTTGATTTTTATGAATGGGTTTATTTAATTATTTTTTCAACTCTTTATTTCAGATATATATACAAAATATGTGTGAGGTTGACAAAGACACTACTCTGAGGTCTTTTTTTTCCTTGATGTTCTTTTATTATGGTAGAGTAATGATAATATGTGACGGTTTAGAAATAAGCAAAATTAATTTATTGCTGATAATTATTGCAATTACAAAAAAACCCCAAACCTGAATTGGTTTGCCTTTCTTATATTATAGTGCATCATATATGGAATTAAAATGGAATGCATTTCCTAAAAGGCCAGTGGCAGTAACACGATGTTCAAATACATCTTTTAAGAGTTCACAGGTTTCATTCACCAAATCATGAATGTCAGTTACACACATAAGAATGGATTAATGCCTTGACCAGTGTTCTGATGCATTTGTCTCATGAACATGGAAGTTGGAGACACAAAAATACTGAATGTTTAAAGGTCTACATGTTATACTTAGTAAGTCAGCACTTGTTTAACATTGATTTTGAAATGGAATTGCAGCCAAGCAGTGAAACTGAGGGAATCAAGTCCCTCTAGACTTGCTTGGAAAACCTTGAAGATTTTCTCCAGTGTCAAATAGGCTTCAGATTAAACTTGTCCTGGAAACTGCTCATATTTAAACATTACCTTCAGCTGAGAGCTAGATCAGCTGAAAAAAAGAAAAGAGGAAAGAGTATGAACACAAGCAAGCAATAGCACAGCCAAGTGTAGCACAGTTGTGCATGCTCTACCACTCTTGTACTATCAGGTACTGACACCAGTAAGGAAATATTTTTTTGTGTTGAATGATTTGACAAAACATGTTAGAGCATAAGAAAATGAAGAGAGATCTAGCTACCTCTGGTAAACTGACTTGCTTAAAACCTGCTAGTTTGAGCTACAGTTATGACCCTTCTCAGAAAACATCTTCCCTGCTCAGAGGGAGACACAAATTGCAAATAATAAGTTTTTTCCTAGATCTTTAAAAGAACACTGGCAAAAGCCTGGAGAGAAAGGAAAAAAAAAGGAAAAGTAATGGAAAAGGCAAAGCAGCAAGGGGAAAATAAACAAAAAAGCCAACAAAAACAAGGAAAGAAAAGGAGAGCAAAAAGAATTAATTTCTAAGAAAACCAGCATTTTCCATCTCCTGCTTGAGAAAGGAGCAGTAGACCAATGAGAAGGACATACAGATCATAAACAGACAACTTGTGCTGCAGAGCTGGAGGCTCACAGCCTTTTCAGCCTCTGCTCTTCCCAAGGTCTACCTATGCGTGAACTTAGGAGGAATAGATTAGCAAAACCACATATTTTATCATGAACGTCATTATTGTCATCATGAACATTGTTATTGTTATTATGGACAACTTCTCAGGAACACAAGAGGATCTTCTGTATTTTTTGTTGGTCTACACAAAACTTATATAAAAAATTGGACAAAAATTAGAATTTTAACAAAATAAAATTTATCTCCATTGTTCTATTGTTTTAAAGATTTCTTCAAAGCCTATAATTACTCTATGTGATGTCTAGGTAATATTAGAAAGCATCTAAAATGAAGTGATAGTGGTTGTGGCTAGGTGGATTTTCCAACTTAGTCTCTTTAATTTCAGTTTTACGAATTTATTGCAAAAAATATGTTTACTTGAGCCATGTATAGAATCAAAGGGCCTTCTAGAAAGCTTTGTAATTTCAAGATTATTTCATATTAATTTAATTTTACTATCAATCAAAGGCTGTACTTTGTGGCATGCTTTTGAGAAAATAATCCTTTATTACTGTTGTTGTTGTTTCATCAACAAGCGGGTCGCATAGTGCATTACTTCCATAGGTCAAGCCCACTGTGCACCCTAGTGTGCCTTTGTTCTTGCCTCTAAATGCACTGGCTACCAGCTTCCCCACTCGTCTGTATTTTGCAAACTCTTTGCAGCTCTTTCAGTTCTTTATTCTGGAGTTTCTAGATATACCTCTACCCTTTCTCTTCTCCCAGACTAGGACATCCTCTTCTCTTACCTTCATGCCTCTTCCCAGTTACCATTCTGCCACCCATTCTCTTTGTCTTGGAAATGAGTAATTCAGGAATTTCTGTATTTTAAAAAGAGGGAAAGTGATGTGTTCTAAGTGTTATACTAGAAAGTCTAAGGGCTACTGCAATGGTGCTTTTGGGTTCTGGATGTGGTGAACAGAGTTCCACCTACTTCTGATTTTCCCTGGCCATCTATGAGAAGTAATTTGGTTTGACCCATTGATTCACATAAATTGACCCAATACAGAATGCCAGGTATTGCATAGCAGAAGACAGAAATGGCATTGAGTTGGGTATTGAATCTCCCCTTAATTTGGCAGCTATGCTCTTGTTACTCCTTTGCGCAACCTTGCTGTTAACCCATACATAGCAATGCAAAGCTGATTCCTGTAGAATAATTTAAATACACAGTTAAACTACAAAGCTCACTGAAAATAAAATCCCTGTTTATTACAAACACAACTGCAAGAGTCTTCTTTCCATGGTAAATAGCACCATTAGTGTGAACACTAAGTTAGCTTAGCAGAGTAGTCATATTATTTTCATTTCTCAAGATATGCTTTTGTTAGTCTGGGTAGGTACAACTCTTCTCTGTCTGTTTCTCCATCATTCTGATAATACAATACTATGTCAAAACTTGCTGATGGGAAGTAATTTCTGTAATGGTACTAAATACGGCAGTTCAATATGAAAATTACTACTGATACAGAACAGCAAAATCAAACTATGTGTTTTAAAGTGCGATGAGAGTACCCGGGACTTTTAATATGCCATCATTACACATAAAACCATAGAATTTTGTCGTAAATGTTAAACTTAGTATAATACAGATAAAAATAATACTTTAACCCATTAATTGAAAAAATATTGAACAATAAATCACAATTAAAAATAGTCATTGCGTTTATTTCTTTCAAAGGCTTTCTGCCAAGTGAAGTTAAAGGTTTCCTAGAAATGCATGCACACCTGTAGGTGTTACACATCTGGGCAACGTAGAGATGATGAGAGCCACTGGATATATGCATCTGACTACAGAAAGGTATTACATTTTTTTATTTGCACATTGTATCTTTCATATGTGCACAGATTTCAGTGCACACAATTATATTTTTCTATGTCTAAAATACCTTCTCTGAAACCAACTAACTGGAAGACCAGCTGGAGATCTTTTTGAAATATACTCCATAATCTTGAAGGGAGGGTATTTTTATTTTTCTGGCCAGCAGTATATTTTCTACCTCAGTAGCATAGCTTATGGTACAGTAGTGAAGATCCAAGATTTCACAGCAGGTAGTATTGGCTATGTAAGCTTACACTGATTAAGCTGCTAAGAAGAAATAGTCAAATATAAACACACAAAACAACAACATAAATTCTCAATTGAACTTAGCTAAATCAATGAAATGTGAATTGTGAATTTATCTCACTTTAATATACATTATACAACTAAAAGCAATTCAATAAATGGTCAAATCCATGGCCCACAGATTAATCCATATTGATGTTCCTCGTGAAGCATTATTTCTACTTTCCAGCACAAGATATTCAATACTGCTGTTCTGTCAGTTGACAGTCACATTCAATTTTTTTTAATAAAATCCTGTATTGAATTAGTACTAGACTGCACAAGAAGAGAATTTCCACATGTGAAATTTTGGAAGACATGTACGTGCAAGTCCTATTATTATTATTATATCCAAAGGAACAAATATATACTCTCTCTTTGACATATCAAGTCTATTGATACATACTGTAGAAATAAATATAGAACCTGCTGCTGATTACTTCAGGATCATACCTGGGAGATGCAGCCAAGCCAGCCTGTGATCTGGACCCTACCTCGCCTTCTTGAGTGCAAATTACCCTCTAGTGGCTGTTTTGAGCAAACAGACTTTGCACATGTCATTGCTCCCTTCGTAAACAACATGAGGTGACCACATTCTGCTGCTTTTCATTATCTACAAATAATGAAAGTCCAAACATTATGAAGGATGTTATAACACTTCTGGGCTGCATCCACACCCGAGCTATGCACACCACAGTTTTCTGTTATTGTGTACACATGTTCAACACAAAGCTGAAGCCATATTGCAAAATCCAGCTCTTCAACTTATTTTCTCTCATGTCTTTGGGAAGTAGTTAAGATTCAAACTTTTTTTCATGTTGTCCTCAAAAAAACCCCAACAAACCTGGTACCAACATTGCAAAACTGAAATACTTCTTATGACACCTCCTTTTGGTAAGTGAGTTTCTAATGAAACCCAAGAAGAGGTTCCTGGCAGCCTGCGGGGCATATTAATTGCCATCTGCTGGTGGTACTTGCCTTCCAGATTCCTCTGGTTTAGCTTACTCTTTCTGTGAAACTTTTTTTCACAAAAAATGGGAACAACTGGAACCCACAATTGGACAGCAATCCTATATGGGCTATGCCCAGTGTCCTGCACCTTAATATCTGGGAAGATTCTAACACATATGATCATGAGGGCCCTAGTGATCTACATTACCTGGATCAGAGCTGTCGGGTCCTTACTTCCAAGGCTCTGGTCCCTCAGTGCTACATCAGCTGCCTGGAAGGTGTGGCTCAGGCTGTTACTTTAAAAGTTTCCAATTTCTCTTTTCAAGAGCCAAGAGGAGGCAGAGGTTGGATGATTCACCTACTCATTTTTGCTGTGGAGAACCTAGAAGCAAGGCAAGTCATACCAGGCCAGAAGTCTCACGGCTTTTGTTCTTGTTCAGTTTCATATAGAACTTGCATATTCTCTTAAAATGGAATGAAAACATTTGATTTTGGTTTTGAACAGAAATTCCAGTCTTTCTTGCTGAAGCTGAGAGAAAAGGGGAAAAAGATCTACAGAGCAAAACTGATTTTATCACAGATCTTTGGAGTCAAATGACCTGGACCTAAGAGCGGTATTTTTTTTTTCTCATCTCCCCGCCTACTTACCTGCAGTCTCCTCAGTGACAAAGATATGCTGAAATATGCTATAATCACTACTTTCCACTGTCTAATGGTAAGCATGCAGATGAACTTCTTTGACAGCAGTTCCTGAGGATGACACGATCACTCTGTATTATAATCTTGGAAAAAAATCCCCTCATTTTCTTGAAAAAGTAAAACTGAAAACAAACCCAGTTTATTATATGCAGAAAATACATCACCAAAGGCAGACAAATATTTTTGTTTGTTTCGTAATTAAGGTATATTTATTTTAAAGGTTACTCGCAATTTCAGAGTGGATGTGTGGTTTTGAAATTGTTTTACTATTCGACACTGTACATGTGTAGGTTGCCTTTTCAACATTTCCTCAGTTTCTTGATCATATGAAAAGTAAAAATACAGATAAGTAAAAATCAGTCTGCAAATCAAACTCCAGAAAAAGAAAATATTATATTATGGTAATTCAACATAGATGCTATCTTGTCAGAAAACAACCTACTGTCATTAGGAGTGAGATTTAGCTTTGCTTTTTCACACTGAATTAGAACTTTAACCCTTAATCAGTTCCACTGAAACAATTTTACACTGTTGAATTTCAAGGTGATAACCTGAAACCAGTGAAGTAAATGGCAAAGATTCCACTAACTTCAGATGAGTTAGATTTAATTCCTGGTCTCCTTTGGCTCTTAGGAGTCTGACTTTGTGTCCAGTCAGCTGCATAAGAAAAAAAGTAAAGTGCCAACATGGAAAAGGATTATGTACCACTTTTTTTGTCTTCATGCTCACTTTTATTGACTTCCAGAGTTATTATATCTTCATAACACAATTTCTATAGAACTCTGCAGTTTAGTTCATCTCTTCTTATATTTACCTTGCTAGCAGTTGTGGTATTATTTAATGTTAGGGTCAGCATTGCAGGAGAGAAATTTATTAGGCATGTATGTGTTTTGGAAAAGAATTACTGAATTCTGTGGAAGGGAATGCTCCTCTGCAGGAACTGTTTACTGTTCTCTTTTATGAACGGTACTTTCTATTGCAGTGGAAATGATGGATTAGTTTTGTTTGCAAAAACTTTTGAACTTCCATTGTTCAAGGGTCAGCAGTACAGGATACACTTGCAGACAAGTACCCGCAGTTGGCTGGGAGCCAAAGGAAAGTATTGCTGGAGGTCTCACTTGGAAAAGATGACTCCAGAAGTGAAAGTTTTACTTCAAGTTGTGATGAGCATGCAAAATAGTTGTAAAATCATCCAAGCTCATTCACAAATGTGGCTGTGCATGTGAGTTTAGTCACTGATATCTTGCAAGCTGAGTTTCAGCAAGACTCAAACAGCTGGCAATGGCACTTTCATTAGTGGAAAACCATGTATTATAACAAAGGAGGGAACAACATAAACTTTGTTGATGTAGTATGGGCTCAAGCATCACCCAGTGTAATGCAGCACTTAACTCATCATTCTCCATTCCATTTTACTGCCATGAGACAAGAAGAAACAGCCATGCAACCTTTCTAGATTATAAATACTTTGGGAGAGGGAATATGTTGCTTTGTGTGCACTTTGAAGTGCTTCTGACACCTTCAGATTCTTTATAAATGGTAGTAATAACAATCATTTATTGCTGTGCAGCATGGTCTGGTCTCCCATTTACATTCAGTATGATCGGTTGTAATGTGTTGCTGTCCCGTTCATCACTTCTCACCTTGCACTTACATGCAACTTCTATTATGGTTATTTTTAGAATACATAAGGCACTCAAATAACATGATTACAAGCGTGGAACAACAGCTCAGGAAATAGATAGGAGGATAGTTCACAGAACAAAGCAACATACTGCACCTAGGCTGTGCAAGATCAAACCTGACATTATAAAATCAAAGAGAGAGTTTAATATGAAAATAATGTGATGAGATTATGAGTCCTGCTTTTATTTCAGTTCATTTACTATAAGACAATAAGTTTCTGGATTTCTTATTAAAATTCTATGTGTATACATGCATATGTGTGGCTGTGTATGCAACATATATGTGTGTGTAAATATATGCATACTTGCACACTCATGCTTTGAGGGTGTGTTTGTGTGTGTGTGTATGCATTTTGTACCACACATAGAAAATAGCGCGCTCAGGAAACAAAGTTGACCAATTGTAGGATTCTATAATGCAATTTTCTATTCCTGGAGGGAAGTAAAACAACCATAAGTTTTCCTTTCACGGAATATGAGCAATCTTTATAAAAGCTTCATTAGCTGTCCACTTCAGGAATGGGATATATTTACATACATTCAGACAGCTTGTGATGCCTGGAGGCAATGAGTAGCAGGGGGGCGGAAAAGGTGCAGCGTGGAATGCTCTCCCAGTTCTGGCTGACAGAGGGTACTGAGTGTTTTGTTCTAGTTGTCAGACATTAGAGCACCCCTGTGATTTCTCCAGCTTTGTGCTGAAGGCTGACTTGGGTTCTTATCTCCAGGATGGTGCTGAACTGGTGGAGGCATAAAAGAGTCTTTATCTCTCCTCTTCACTTCAGTACAGCAAAGGAACGAACCCAATATAATATGACCACTTCAGGTAAAGTTTTTAAATTTGTGGCACAGAGAATATTGGCATTTTATTATGTCTAATGTAGCAAATGATGGAGAAATTTTGTATCAGATGAAAATATCCCTCTTGAGTTTGGTGTTGAAGTAAATACTGTAAATTGGTCTGTCTCAAATACAATAATACTCTTCTGTTTGAAATACATAATGATGTATATTTTGCATATAACTAAAATAAATGTTGCAATTATCATGCCAAATCCCCTCCTATCACAAGTATTATCTAATATGGTGCTTCTCTGAAACCACTTGTTTCCCCTAAACCTGCCAGATTACCTGTATTCACTTCTGCTGGAAGACCTTCCAAAACCTTGGACTCAGTGACTGGAAACTTTATTTTAGTCTCCAGTCAATTTTACTTACATTTAACACAGCCTCACTTATTTTTCACCTCATCATTTAAATCTGACATTCATTTTAGTCCTTCACTTGGCTTGCCATTCTCTGATCATATTAAGTCAAGGTGTATATGTATATCTTACTAATGTGCAACAAATCTCTGCACAGAACATTGGTTGGGCATTTTATAATCTACTGATGATCATAAATTTATTACTACCATTCTTTATTGATGTTAGATTTCTTTCCATTACCCAGAGTAAAAAAGAAGGTAGTTAAACATCAGTCTAAATAAAGAAATTATAGCACTGTATACTTTTAACTTTTTTTTAATCATTAAAGTCTGACATTTAAGTCAAGCTAGTGCAGAAGAATAGGACTGTGGATTGTCTTGGCTGAAATTAAAGGCAGTTTCAATACACTGTTGGAATAAACAAAGTTTTTAATTTTATAACCCAAAATAACACTGTATCATAAAGCTGATGTTTAAAAACATCTCTTTTACACCTTTTTACACCTAAAAAAATACTTTTGACATCTTGTGACAATGTCATTTTCACCTAGAACTATTTTTAATTTCGATTTTACTTAAATAGGGATTTGTACAAGTTTAAACAGTTGTCTCAGAGATGAGCATGACAAGATAATATCTGGATGACATATAATGGTTTAAAAAAATTATCTATTTCAAGTACTATAACTCAGCCTACATGAGAAGAAGGTCCATCCTTCTAAATAATTTTTAGATTTCATAATTAATTTGGAGAAGACGGGGTTATTTAAAGCAGAGAATGTGCAACAGGGTGTATTCCAGCTCCACTGCTTAGAAGCCCATAGAAAATGGTAGTCAGTAAAGAAGCATCTGTGAACATTAGTTGACAAGGTCAAGTACTTGGATTTAATAAAATTCGTTTTGTTGCTGGAGATATAGGCATGGTTATGAAAAAGAGAAGTCATCTCAAGTAAGGAAACCTAACAAGAAAGTAATACATCATCTGCATGAAGTGAAACACATCACTCTCAACCATTTAGCTTCATAACAAAATTAAGGAAGGTTTTGGATGTTCTATTCTAGCATGAGCTCTTTAAGTATCAGTAAGTGATAATGTAAAGCAGTTGTGCTTTGTTTCAGTGATATTGTGAATATCTGGTAGCAGCTTAACATTATTGCTACTTGGATTCACTGATGTCATGAAATTATTCAGGATGAAGGTCTGTGTTTCATTATCATTTTGAAAGTTTGTATAGTTTTAACATAAGGAAATAATTTTCAACACCTACTGCCATCACTAAACATTAAAGGAGATATACGGTATTAGTTTCACAGTGAACTGGGCTTTTTTACTTTCTTAGGCAGTTTGAAAATGGAAGATGCTGCAGGAGATCAGCTGGAGAAACAGAAGCAGAACTGTCTTGCAGACCACTGCTTGCTACCTCAATTTAAGATTCAGATCATATGAAATGTTTGAACTGTAAAGCTGCATATAAGCTAGCATAGTTTGGAACAGATGGTATGAACTGTGATGATTTCAAGATCTACAATACTCTCAGATAATGAGGATTTGCTCTGAACAATCACTGGGTAATAATTGTTCCTGTTCTAAGCAGATCCTGGAAGTGGATTTGCTGTGTGTCATCAGGGACATCCCCTGGTGGGTTGTTTTATTTCACCATGTACCTTTACTATAAGAATACCTGTGTGTTCTAATATCAACTCATCATAAATGCCTTGTTCTGAAATGTAAAAACTGCACCTAGTTGAACTTACTACCAATTGGCTTTCCTCAATTCAATTCAAGATGCTAATTTCCATATGGAGTTATTTTAACAAAATGTATACAACCTAAAATGGAAAACTAAATAAAAAACAACCAGATTGTAGGTGTGTATTTTTTATAAAATGGAAATTTCTTAAAATTAAAGACTCTAGAAAAGGAATGTCCAATTATATTACCTACTCCAAATACAGGAAATCTAAAGCAATTTTTCCTTTTTTTTTCTTCCTATCTAGCCTCTAAAGTTATAAATTAATATGCTTTATCCTTTTCTTGAAACTTTTGTCATGTAAAATCTCACCATGGCAAGTATTTTATTGATTACCAGCCTAAACTTTCCTTTCTAGAACTCTATGCCAGTACTCCTCTCATACATTATCTCTTACAGAATATTTTTTCTTAGTGTTATCTCCTACTAATATCTTAGTCATAGTACAGGACCCTTGGTTCTTCTCAGCTTTATTCATAAGCCATTCCTCAGGTACCTGACTTTTTTTAATGTACCAAAATTTCTTTAATTTCATACTGCAATGCACAGGACCAAGATTAACATTCTAGGACAAGGAGTTTACCTGACCAGGTTATACTGGAGGGAGTCCAGCTTGAAGATGGTCACCCATGAAGATGACAGAGCACTGTTACAAGCTGTTCAGAGAGGTTGTGAAATCATCTTCCCTGTAGATATTCAAAACCTGTCTGGACACGTTCCTGTGCAACCTACTGTAGGTGAACCTGCTTTAGCGAGGGAGTTGGATTAGATGATCTCCAGAGGTCCCCTCCAACCCTGACCATTCTGTGAAAATTAATTCAGAATCTGATATTACACTTTGTTCAGTTGATCTAGTTACAGTAATCTTATCAAATCCACATCCAATTCAATTTTTAGGCACTGTTTGAAAATGTAGTGAGTTCACATGTAGCATTTGGATGTGTATCTACTCAGAATTGTTGACCAGTCCCTAATTTGGAAGAAATGTTATACTTTGCACTAATTAATGATACTAGAAAAAGATTAGTGCATGTTGAGAGATTTTATTATTAATTATGTCAGTAGTGAGTTTACATTCACTTATTGATAGCTCAAGCAATGCTTTTTCACTTTACAGAAAAAAACAAGAGGTTAAGAATCCTTTAGAATAGTAATTATCTAACGTTGTCATTACAAGCAGTTGTATCCTGAGAAGCAGGATATGTCCAAGTACCATAATCATCAGAAGTACAGAATACACCATGGAGCATAACATGAGTATAATGACAGGAATAATGACAAGAAATTATAGGAAAATTGTTTAATTTATCCATTACTTAAGAGAGTTAAATTTTCTATTCTGTTACCTGAAAATTCTCAGTCCAGAAACAGTATGGAGTCTCAAAAGTTGATATAGAGGGTAAAATGATGGATTAAGGAAAATCTGCTCTTTGGGAGCAAAGTGGTGAGGAGGCAAAGGAAAAAAGTGACATTAAATTAATACAAAATCTCATAATTAATAATTCCAGAGTACCATTCAGGGAATCAGTGACTAAGGAGCAACACTTTCACATGTAGAAATTTGCCTTTTTTAATTGCACCAGTCCCATAGACTGAGTAAAAATGAATTTAAAATAAGTAAAAAAGCTCATTGAATTAATATGCTCATGTGTGGCTATTTGAGTCATGAAACCTACCATTTCATGGCCACAGTGCGGCCATGGCAACAACCTCCACGAGGGAAAGGATCAATTTCAAAAATTTCTCTAGGATTTTGTTGGTCAATGTCCAAAAAACCAGGAAAATCCAAGCAGGAATAGAGAATGCACAAATTAGACTGGCGTTCATCACATAACTATTTCCCCGTAAAGGACAGCCAATTTGAAAGAAACAAGAAAAAATATTAACTACACACACAAATAGACTCATCATCAGCATGTGAAAAATAAACCCTCTGAAGCCACCACTAGAGTTCTCACTGTTGTATTGTTGCTCTAGTTAGGTTAATAACTATTGAAACAATTTGTGATACATGAAAGCAAAAAAGTAATTTGCTTTTTTTAATAGAACATTTGCTGAAAATAAAGTTGTCTTCCAGAAGACCGTTTACCAATAATATACCTTTTGCTCACTAGTGGCAGTTAAAAAAGTTAGTATTCTGGATTCAGGAGTAAACAGGCAAATGTGTAGAAATATGCTCATTCTCTCTACATTAGGCATCCAGCTGATGTACTCATGAAATTATATCTAGTACAGAAGAAATTTAACAGAGCTATTACACTAAACTATGTTTTTGTTATAGATACTAAGTAACTGAAGTTAGCAGAGTTCAATGAGAGTAAATGTGGCCTGCTGTGTTTGATCACTGGGACAGTACTAGAAATACAGCTAAAGGGTTAGATTGTATTTTTCATGGAAGAATTACAACTAAATTACTCATAGTAAGAGCCAAATATTGCACTACGGTATTTAACAAGCCTCTTATTATTAGTGATATTAATCAGAGCAAACACAGAGCATTGATATTCTTTTGGGTTTGTCAGTAGTCCCATAAAATAGCCAAAACTAAGTTGAGACCAATTCAAGAATGTCACCGGTCACACACTTTCCAAGTGGCATGTTGCACAGCTGACAAAACTGCCTGAGAGCAATATCTTCTCCCTGTTGTGTCATGAGGCGTCACCGCATCACCCTGCTTCCCTTCACCTCAACACAGCCCTGCTCATTCTTTATTGGTGTTCATCATGGGTTTTTGCATCACATAGACTTCTGGTCTGACTCCAGCACAACTATTTCAATGTTCTCACAATTATGAGCAAAACAGGGTCAATGTGTCTCATTCTCAAAGATCAATAAAATGTTATTTTGGTGGAATCAGTTTAAGTCATATTTAGCTACCTAATATTTGGGTATCTATTTTAAGAGGGGATTAATTTATATCTATGCATGTCTGCTTCCTCTGCTGTGGGTAGAACCTGGAACATAAATTAGCTTTTTAGGCAAGTGAATATGAACTGGATCCTGCCCATAATAAAGACTTTTTGATATGTAATGTAGGCCTTTTAATAATAGCTACTGATACGTAATGTAGACTTTTTAATAATAACTATTAATTAGTCATATTTTTAGATGAATGCAACAGCATTTTGTCTACTGGGCCAACAAATATAAATCAAAGACCAGACAGTTCACTTTACACCACTGCTTACACCAATGCGTCCTAAGTAACTTGTTTTTATGACTGGAGAAAACTACAAAAATACTCTGCACTCAACTGTACTGATGAAAATGATTTTATGAAATTGAGGTCAACTCTGCTCTTGGATGCCTGATGGGAAATGGCTTGAGAGTGGTTCTTCTTCAGGATTTTTATTTGGAGAGAGTCCACCTAAATCCTTTTAAAATCAGTGAGACTAGGAAACTATCAAGAACTATGATTTCCTCCTTTTAAGCTATTTTAATTCCTTACTGTCAGTATCATCAAAGGATTGTCTCCAAAGCAATATTTTTGGAAGCAGCTTTATTCAAAATTTAAATTTCGTTTTCAAGAGGGATTAAAAAGGAAGACTGAAAAGGATTCTAAATTGCTGAGACACTTCAGAAAATTGTAACCACAATTTTACCTTTTAAAGTGTTATGTGGATTTTTGGGTGTTGCTTGTGGCTTTAAGGAGAGGAGAATTTGAATTAAATTTTGTTATGAACAGATCTAATATGCAGGAGATAAACATGTGTACTGCTAATATCAGCAAAATTAATGATATACTTAGGTCAACCAATTTTGAGATAATTTAGCTTTACTCCAGTGTAAAGTGGACTATTAAACATATTTTAAATTTTCTCAAAAGAATATAGGATTACAGGTTACTGAGTGACTCTTAGCTATATTTCCTCTTTGTTCTTCAGTCCATTGGTCTATGATATCTTTCACATATTTTACTACGTCTGTTGGGCAAAGTAAGCAGCTGGTTCTGAAGGTAGGAATCCTTAGGGGGTCGCACTTTTGAAAGACTGTTTGCATGGTAATATTTCCCTTCTAATGTGGTTGATTCTGTTTAAAGGATAATGGCATAAATTGAAGACCTGCATAAATTATGAACACTTCCTTAATAAAACCAAACAGGTGCATGCTACTGAGAGGAATATAAAATCTCAAAAAGAGATGCTATGTTGGCATAGATTGAAGATTTTATAATAGATTTTATTATTTATTCCTATTTAAGTTGCTCCTGCTGCATAGTTTTATATATCCCTCAAATTGGTAAAAAAATACCAATTCTGATACATAAAGAGGACAGGTTATACTACTGCCCATAGCACAGGGAGCCTCATTTGCACAAGATGATGAACAGATAGGAAACAAGTACAGATTATACCATAGACTCTACCAGCTATCATTACGCATTTGTGTAAGAATGTCCATTAGATGGATGTAAAGCAGAAGAACTGGGTTTTAAAAGCTGCTGAATGCTATTGTAAAGCAATAATAATAAGCTGGCATATTGGTTATAGTTAACTATGGGGGATCATCATATATGTTTCCGGGTTTTTAATATTTTCAAACTCTTGATCATGTTAATGTCTGTGCAACCTCCTTCATTGAAACTGGACTGAGAAGCCCATAGTATCTAATTTGGCTACGTGCAATGATAGACACTGCTGCTTGCTCCCAAAAGCGATGCTCCGTAACAGTTACAGTGGAGTGGAAGACGAAGGAGAAGAGAAAATGTTATTTCAATTCAAGCTCCGCAACTAAATTTGTACTTTATACTCTCTACACTACTTTATGAGTGTTTCACTCCAAAGTCATAAACAATGATTTGACAATATTAATGTTATCTTTTCAGTGTTGTAGTATGTCTACATGAAATACTGCTGTTAATTTATATTAAAACAAATAAAAGATTTTTTATAAGCACTACAGATTTCTGTTCTCCTTTTTTCTGTTTCTGCTATTCTACTATTCCTTTCCTTTTTCTTCATTTTTCTCCTATCTTTTTCCAAACCCCTCCACCTCTATGATAAGAAGCTGAAAGAAAACTCATGCTACATTATTGTTTGCATCTCTGAGAAAGGCATCTCTCAGAACCCCAGATTGTAGACTCTTAAGACTGTGCTAAGGGTAGCATGCTCCTGAGAAAGGTAAGGTCAAGGAAGGCAGATAAGTCTTCTGAGTTGTAACACAACCGGCCTCTGAAGCCCATGCACATGCCAAAACAGTCAAGTTAGTGCTTCTTTGGGCTGCACAGTATTGCTGCTGGCAGAAACTCACAGTGGTGTGGGATTTTATACATGTTCCAGTAGATTTGAAAGTTTTCAGTAGCCATCTGTAAGCAGTGGGGGTGAATGGGCTGCATTTCAGACAACCGAGGCATTCAGAAATATTTCATGATAGGACATTGTTCCTTCCACCCCACACTCCAGATGCTACCATATGTGTGATACCATATCTCGTTCTGAACATGCATCCATGCTTTTAGCTTTCTTCAATCAAAAAGCTTTCTCTAGCTATGCTACAGCTACTGAATTTTCTTTTCCAGCTGAAGGCATGGCATACTATGTTAGACTGTGCAAGTAATTTCTGCAACAGAATTTTGCCAATTTTGAGATACATTTTTTCTATGGAAGATAACATGGATGTCAAAATTAGGAGCTGTTTGTTTCATACCTATAATTTTTTATAAGTATGTGTAATTTTTCCAGGCTATTACTGCAATGCTAAGCAGTGTAAAAAAGTATTTTATGTTATGAAGAGGATTATGATGTCTATTCTGTGATTCTGATTTTAAGTTGCCCAAAAAGTCTAAGCAGTTTGGTAGACTAACAATTTGTTCTTCCATAACATTACCTGAGCAATATCAGAGAGCATCCAGTCAGGAAATGAAGAATAATCTTTGCCACTACTTCTGGATAACAAATAAGATATTAATTTTAATGTGAGATGAAAAGTATCTTGCATAACTAAACTATTGAAAGAAAGCAGTGATTTCTACTCTAAATAAATAGATGAAAAGAGACAGGAAACTGACACCAAGAAAATATTAAGCTTTGCACCAACAAAAAATGAACTCAAATTGAGTGTACCCTTTTCAGGAAAAGTCTGCTTAGGAATCCAGAAAGTTTCTGAGGTCACCATTTATTTCTATGCCATTCTTCCTTCTCCATATGGAGTGGACATAGGTTTTGGCTTCTAAACACTGGCAGATCTCCCAGAATGGATGCAAAGGTCTGGACTATCAACATGAAGTCTGACTCAGCACTGATTCCAGCACTCTGTGTGTCTGGCTTCCTACATTGCTGCATCCATTGAAATCCTGTGGCCAGGAACTTCACTGTAGGGTTGTGATCACTCCTAGGGATTAAAACATTCACAGAAAATGTAGCAGTAATTCAGTTCTAACTTGTTAATAGGACTCATTGAAAGAGCAATATATATCCACCAGTCTCACCTGTTCTCTTTGGATACCCTCAGATCTGTAGATTCCTGTGTAGGTAAGGAATCTGCCTTGCAATATTTTTCCTTTGTGTCATCTAGAAACACATTGGTAGCTTTTTCTTTATTTCAAAAGTCTGGGGAAGCTTTACTTCTAAATTCAGTCATCGTTCAGCTGCTCAGTGGTATATTTAAGTCTATTTTCTTGTTGTCTTGGAATCTAAGTATACCTGGCATGATCACACAGAAATTGCCAAATCATGAAATTAGAAGAAATTGTAGATTTTTCAAACAGCTGGGAAAGGTGTGAATTGTTCCATATTCATGTTATATGGGTATTAATTCTGAGCCTTAATAATTTCACGGTTGATCTAGTTAACTGCTTCACTATTGACCAAAGAAAGGAGAGGAATAAAGTTACAAAATCCTACGCCATATATTTTTTCTATTATCTATCTTTAAATAGATAACACATGGGAAAATATCACCTTTTCTTTCTTTTTTTTCATTCAGAGTTAAAGAACCAAACATATAATTAAGATTGTGGATGAATCCAAGTGCTTACAAAGGAAATCAAATCTTAAAAGCCCAACAGAATCTATGCAACTATATTTTAACATTAATATTCTTACCGTGTGTTTTACATGATCAGAACTTGATTACATGCATATCCCAGCAATCAAGCATATTTTCTTCCGAATTCAATTACTAATACCTAAACTTTGAGGTATCTTCATTATATATTAATGTCTTTGTATAAAATAGCCCATGCCCAGATTTACCTGAGAATTCTGAAGTGATTTTGCCCAGTGTAGACTCTTTTTTGAAAAAAACAAAAAACCAAACCAAAACAAAAAAAGGATAGGAAAGCCATACTTGCTGGTCAAGAAGTTAATTCTGCTGCTAAGAGTATATCTCAATAGTTTAGTATTTCCTCTTCTCAATGAGGGACTGGAAAGGCTGTTTTAAAAATCACTAAGTGTTCTCCAAAAAAGGACATTGTTTTTAAAATATGCACATTATCTATGTGTATGACAGTTGCTAACACTTGAAGATCATGGAAATCTAAGTTGCAGTTTTCATAGTTTCTTTGCCAGAGTATAGGCATTTAAAGAATGTAAGATTTGAACCGTGACAACTATTCAGTTAGAGGGTTTATATAAATCTTTGTAGAATCTTAGTAAGGTGTAGACAATTGGCAGTGACAAAGTATGAGATGATTAAGGACTAGACATGTGCAGAAGTTATTTTCTTCTTCTTGTGATAATGTAATTAACGAAGAACATATGTCTTCTGAAATGTTCCTATTCCACCACTGCTCTCATTCAATGATTATTTTGGTTTAAAAGCACTACATTTTTAAACTCTTCTTACTCCATAATTTCTGATTATCTGCACCCTCAGCTTTTGGCCAGATGGCCACCATTCCCTCAGTGCAAAAACCTGAGACATTCTTTCCCCTGCCCCCATATTCAAATGTTGCAGTTCCCTTGCAGCACAGAGGTACCATTCCCCTGGCCATGCTGGCGAAGCACTCTGAGTGCTGCCTGATTGCTCCAAGTAATATTCAACAGGTGAACCTAAAGAGCCAGTGAATGACACAGACACTGCAACCGTGGTGTGGACATCATTATACCCACAGCAGTTCAGAAAACTATGTAGTTGAGGAGCGGAGAGGCAATTTGAAAGATTTTTTAAAATCTGCTCTGAATGACTCTCCGCAGGTTAGCAGAAAACAGTGGGTGTATTGTCAGGCCCTGAGGGAAAGATTGTGTCCCCATGACTAGAGCCCCTGCCTCATCCAAAGAGCCTTGTCAATACTGCACATTGGAAACAGTGCTTTGTGAAGAGCATCAGAGATCAGCTTAACTATTGCACAGCATCAAGGACCACGTAGAGTGTTCGAGCTGTGCCTTGGCCCAGCCTCAGCTACTAGACTCAGCCTGCCAGAGGTTTTTTTTGATCTGGGACATACTATGTGCTACTCATTCTGCTAAAGAAAATGTGTATTTTCGCACAGCACTAAAATGTACTAAATGAAAGGTCCCCCATGAATTAGGGAAAATCATTCATTAATATAGGCCATTTATTACATTTTGAACCAGCAGGCGTATATATGTTTCTTCTTGGGCTTTCATGAACAACCTTTTAACAAGTCCAAAATACACAGAAATACATAGAAATGACTAAGTGTAATAATCCTTTAAGTGATCAAACACATCTCTCTAAATAGTCGAAGAAACAATACATCTTTATATGTCCTCTTTCACAACAACAAAGTAGAATAGACAAAATACGTAACTTAATTTACATTGCTGCTTACATAGTTACAAAAGCAAGAGTCAGCATAACAATGAAACTCTATGTAATTTACCCTAAACAGTATGTAAGAATAAACACTTACTTGTGACACAGACTCTAGTGCTGCTTCAATTTGCATTGCCATTTTATCACTCATTTATAACTGTTTTTGACCATGGAAAGCATACTAATTTTTAAGTTCCAGTTTGTATATTGTCCAGGTGCTGGAAACAGGTTACTCAACTCCACTATTAAACACTTAAACCGCAGTAGGTTTAGAGGCGGTATCTGTCAAATTACCTGTTTAGACTGAAAACACTATACGGGAGGCAAGCAACAAAACAGAAACGTAATGATCAACATATACGAGGGAAAAGACATTGCTAATTCTGATTAGGGAACCAAACTAAGATTTATGAAAATGGTAAGAATGGGTAAAGATCAAACACTACCTTTAATTTGACAGGTAAATATCCATCCAAGCCCCTATTTGAGCCTAATCTGCAACAAAGCCACAGCAGAACATTTCATTTGGTAGACTCTTACCATGTTTGTCTACTACTATTTCAAGACTAGTTACTTGAAAACATTACCACTATCTCATTGGTATTTAACCATGAGTCTGTACTTCAAGGAAAGAAATTGAAATACATATTTGGCACACCACAATCACTTCAGTTAATGGAAAACAATTACTATTTACTCAGAATCCTTAAAGTATCTGAACAATAAATGTTTAATATAATTCACAGCTTTCATCATGACCTCTTCTTTAATAAAAAGTTTTTTGCAAATTCATTTATTATTTATGTACTCATTTTCTAACATAATACATTGGAAAATTTTAGAGCATTGCTGTATTAGAATTGCTACTGCTTACATGAAGACTTCTGCAATATTGGCCAAACAAATAATCAGTGACAATTTTTAGAGGTGGAACTGAAAACTTTCTGTTGAGAGCAAGTGGACCATGGAGGTAAGTGTTAAAGAAACGCTTAACAGTTTACCTGAACATAAATCATTTAATTGCCACTAGTGAAGCAGTGAGAACACTTCATGTCGTGGTACATTTCTGTGTCAGAACTGAAATTTCTGGAAGCATGGGAATAAAGATGTTCCAGTATCAAGTGTCCTTACTCGGCACTAGTGAAGCCAAGGTGGTGTTTTCTTTATGCGGTTGGGATTCCTTTTCCCCCCGCGATTTTTGCAAAGTTAATGTTTCACAACACCGAGAATCCTGCAAGGCGCGTGCAACACTAAGCAGCGCAATGAAGCACATATAGAAAGTGTCATGTGTTTATTTACAACTCTCACATCTAAGTTAAGAGTCTCCAGGTCATTAAAACAGAACAGTCACTAGAAATTTTGTCCCGAAGGCACCGCCTGCAACCCTGAGCGTTGCTAAGGGTTTAGTTTCGAACCGGTACCAGTGACAAAAGCGTCAGACGTTGGTTTATGCCATGGAAGAAACATAATTTCCCCAGTTTGGTTATTTAGATGGGGAAAACTATAAAGCCTAGGTGCTCAGCTCTCTTATCATTCTCTGCCATCCGAAAGCCGCCGAAAGCCGCGACCGAGCCGCCGAGGGCAGCGCTGCGGGGCCCGCGGGGCCGCGCTCCGGGAGCGCGAGGGCAGCGCGCGGGCCGCGTGCCCGGGCGGCACCAGCGGCACCTGCGAGGCGCGGCCTGCGGAGCGGGGAGCGGCGCTGCCCCGGGCTCTTCCCCGCAGCGCCAGGGCGGCGCGGATCGTGCCCGCCGACGAGTTTCTGCGCCCGTTCTCTCCGCGGCTCCTCGTCGAGGAAAAGTTGCGGGCGGTCCGCGCCGCCGGAGCCGGGACGATCGAAGCCTCCCGCCTCGGCGCCCCGCGGGCAGGAGGCGATTTGCATGCGGACTCGTCTCTGGCAGCAGCCGCTGCCCGTCAAGCCTGACGGACGAACGCCCCCCTCTTTCCGCCCCCCCCACCCCCGTCCCGGAAAGCCCCTCCCTCGCCCCCTCCCTCGCCGGCGCCTCCCGCCGCTGTCAGTTGGAGCGGAGCGCGGCGTGGGGAGCGGCGGCTCAGAGCGGGCGAGAGAGGGAGAGAGCGAGCGAGGAGCTAGGCTTTCCCCTCCCTCCCTCTCTCCCTCCCTCCTTCCCTTCCTTCCTTCTCTCCCTCCCTCCCTCGCTCCTTCCCCCGCGCCCTCCCTCCTCTTTTTCTGCTTTTCTCTCCCCTCCTTCTCGCTCTCCGTCTCACCTACCCCGGTCCCTCGTCCTCCGACACGCGCTCTTTCCCTCTCCCCGTTTCTCTGCCTCCGCATCCCGAGGCGGCCGCCGGCTTCTCCATGAACCCGGGCTGCTGATCCGCCCCCGTCCCCTCCCCGCTCCGCTCCCGCACCTGGAGCGAGGCAGGAGCGCCCGCCGAGCAGCATGTCCCGCAGGAAACAGAGCAAACCCAGGCAGATCAAACGTAAGTTTCCTGAGGGGGGCTCCCTCTAACAGACTTTTATTTATCTTGTTCTCGGGAAACGCGAGAGAGGTGGATGGGGGGTGTCCGGAGTCGGGAACGAGCGATGAAACTTTGCACGAGAGGTAGGGAGAGAGAAAGGGGACGAGAGAGAGATAAACCCGGGGGCTTCTCCGCTGCGGGGCTAGCGGGCTTCTCGCTCTCTGGCTTTTTTTGCTCCTCTGGAGCTTTCGCTGCCTCCCCGTCGTCTCTTCAAACTCTTCCCCCGAGTTTCGCAGCGGTAATGCTCCTGTTTGTGTGGGGTTTTTTTGTTTGTGTGTGGGTTTTTTGTTTGTTTTTCTTTTTGTTGTTTGTTTTTTCTTTTTTTTTTTTCCCCCAAGTGCCGGGAGCGCAGCGCCGGCTGCGGACGCCACTCGGCTGCGGGCGGGCGCGGGGCAGCCCCCGGGGCTCCTGCCGCCCCGCGGGGGGGGGTTAGCGGCGCGGAGGTGGGTTCTGTGCGGAGAACCAGGTGTGCTGAACGCTTGTAGCCGAGACTCTCCGCCTGAGAGTCTTGGTGGCTTCACTTTTCTTGCCTGAGAGGCGCGACGAGAATCTCAACTTAATAAACTTTCCTGTGCTTTTAGATTGTTCACCCCAACAAGTCTAGCGGTCGGGACTAGAAGTGTTAGGCTCCCTTCAAAAGAGGGTCCGTACTTTATTTTGCAGTAAAATCAGTGACGCTGATCTGATGTGTCTTCGTTGATGCTCTGTGTTACAGAACTCCACTCAAAGTAACCGTCATGGGACGTGGAGAAGCTCTTTCAGTAGTATTTACCCTATTGATTTCTGACTCCAGCATGCTTAATAATAGCCCCCTTCGAATGGAATATGTATCGAATTGACAAAGTGATTTAGCAAAGAAGAAAATGAGCTTCCTGTCGAATAAGATGGGTCACTGTAAAGTGTTCCAGTAGTACTGGCTGAGCATCCCTCCTTTGCAGAAAAGAGTTTTTTTACAGTCCATTTTACCTGACAAATGCAAAACCCATCATAGTTCCAAATTCAGTTTTCAGTTCACTGAAGTAGCCTAATAAACAATTGAAACTTTCTGTGACATATTTTTTCAGTTGAGTATCATTTTATGAACCAATAAACTTTGATTTAGCTTGGAAATTGATATTCCCAAATAAATATGCCATGTGCTTCTTAAATTATTGCCTGTCTTATTTAATATGACTATAAATGGTATAGTTAAATTTTTAAAATCATTCATTTTATATAATATGATTATGAACATTGTTTAGGAAGGCTTTC
>WAAB01020206.1:67618-116846 GCA_013389865.1 Piaya cayana
TTTTTTAACCTAATGTTGATAATGGAGTAATATGGGGCAAAAATGTTCTTTTCTGTATTGTCTTGAGTTTCAGTTTTCTTTTGACAGCAGAATAAACTTCAAGTATGTAGTCCAAAAATCTATTTCTTCTTTCCTAGTCTTACACTGCCAGCGGTCTCCCTAAGTAATGAAACTGCTTATTACAGTACTGTCTTTTATACAATGCCAGGTTGAATAAACCCTGTGGGTTTTTTAAGTGCCATATATAAAACCCAGATTTGTCTGTTTAAAATCTAATACATGTTTATTATCCTGGGAAGACAGTCCTTCTACTTGTTGCCTTTAAAATAATGCTGTTTATCTGAAATTGTCTTGAATGTTGCTTTTCATTATGATTTTTTTTTTGAGTTTTCGCTTGACAAGGACTGTATTATAAACATGTATTTCCAAGTGTCATTTTTATCTATTTATTTTATATATTTTTTACTTTAATGTACATAATGACTAAGCTGCATTTTAAAATATTTGTAATTGCATCAATGATTCAGTACTGCAAAATAAGATTCACCGCTCAGAGAAGTGTTGCAGTTGCTATTAATAATAATAATAAAAAGAGGTATACAGTAGTATTTTTATGTGATTATGTATAGTAGTACTTTCGCTCATTTTTCTTTTTGTTTTCATCAGTGGAATCTATGTGAAAGAACAGGAAAAGAAGATATTTTATATTACTGGAAGTGCGTAGGAAAATCATAGGTCATTCAGTGGAGTTTTATAAGTTTGATAGAGGCAATAGTACAGCCACATCGATGCATTGTTGGTGAGATCCCCAGTAGGCTTATATATAGGTGTTTGGTTTAGAAATAGAATAGAGGGGCGAGACTCTCTGTTTTTGCATTTTCCTCTCCTCTATAAAATAACAATTTAATGTAAAATACAACTCACAGGTAGCATTAACATGTCTCATTACTAAAAGAGGATGGGAAATGAAGTATTTTCTGTCTTTATCTTTTTTTAAAATAAACATTTTTCTTCTCTGACAGAGTTTCACTTAGTACTCTCGTTTAAATTACACTGTAGCACATTAAGTGCACTTACAATGCTTTCAGTTTAATCAAAGCAGAGCACTAGGTAAGCAGCTGCCTGTACCTCTTAAGTATGAATCATGAGTGATGATTTTTAGTTTTCTGTGTCTGAGTATTAATTCATTGCAAACAACTGATCTTTATGTTGCGGGATATTCACACTGTATGTTAAAACAGCATATACATCTGCAGTCATGTATTAATAGTAATTTAAATATTTCTAAGACGTTGAGCTGAGAGGGAGAATGCTATTAGATATTTTATTATCTTTTTCCTGGTATCAACTAATACCTGTTCTGTTAGCTGTATAATAGTTAATGTAAAGGTTTGTTTTGTGCTCTCTTTAAAGAGGTGATGAGGAAATCAGGCTATTCATCAGCAGTGCCAGTTGTTTCCATTAAACATAAAATATACTTCATGAGTACTATAAAAGTATCTTACAAATAAGAAAACTTGCATTTCAGTTATACAGTGTACCAGTAAAAGCTGTTCTTGAATCAAAACACCATTTCTTAAGTCGAAAGACATTTATTCTACTTTGCTTGGTAAGATGATGAGCAAATTATGAGATTGACAAGGTTATATTTTTCAAAAAAAGACAGCAGCTTTTTTTTTTCCTTTCGTATTATACACATCTGGTTTTCATGCCGTTTAATATATTCCAGAAGAAGGCAAAGAAAGAATCTCATAGATTATTGATAAGGTATTTTAACAGTATATATGTATCAAATTTAGGTTTTAGGCAAGTATTCTGACATGAAGATGTAACTGTAGTTAATTTAAATATAGCCTGTAAATTAAATGGTAGCTGAAGCCTGTTTTGCTTCTATTTGCATGGACGTGCCTTCAAAAATATTATCTTCACCATGAGATTATCACCTGTGGGTTTTTATTATTTTTCTCTTTTAAATTGAGGGATCGAATAGGCTTCCTACTAGATAAATGTATGTTCACAATTTTCGTTCAAAATCTTATGACTTGTAAATTATGTATTCTTTAAAAAGTCTGCTTAAGCTTTCTTTGCACTGCGTTCTTAAAGAATGCTTTTGGTCGCTCAAGTTACAGGTATTCAGTTTGTAGCATTTTGCATACCTTCGACTGGAAAACTTCAAGTTCATTTTTCTGCTTTGGATGCAGATGAAAAGATGTAATTAAAATGATAGGCTTGAGTTGTGAAATTCCTGTGTTTGAGAAGGGCATATACGCCTTTAAAAGTATTAGCATAAAGATAGCACATTTGTTTATTATGTTTCAAAATCAGCTACTAGTATCTCTGCCACAGGTAACAATTGACTTTTCAGGCTTCAAGTTAATAGCCTTGTCTCTTGCTTGTAGGGATCAATATTAGTATTAATTAATCACCATTATCAGCCCTAGGATCTGGTTCTATTTGTTGTTACATCAGCAAAATATCAATATAGAAAGTGGACTCTCTGATCGTCATGGCAACTTCATCTCTTGGGTCAAAGAAAGTTTATCTTATCTGTCCATGGAGAGTGGCAAACTGTTTAGGGATCTAGTTTGAACTCTAAGAACATTGATTTAGTTTTTGTTTGTGAATAGAGGCTGAATTCCAATCACAAAGGATAGGTAAGATTTAAATATTAATGCCCACAGGCTTGTCTGAGAGGGTGTCATTACCATTACTGTCAAATTGTCTTTTTGAGATGACACAATAGTAGAGAAGAATTGTGTAGTCAGGACTATTTACAGTTTAGTAATTTGTGCATTGTACAAATGAGTTTTAAAGTGAAAGTATGAGGATTCTGCAGCATTTGGGCAGTAATATTGCTTCTCCCATACAACATATGATTAGGATTTATTCCACTTAAAGATAGAATTAGCGCAGAAACAGAATACGAGTCAGTAGGAGGAACATATCTTCCTGTACATTCTCCCTTAAGAGATTATTCCAAAATGTGTCTGAGAAGTCTAAAGAATGAATATCAATGCTCCTGAATTAATGGCAAATAGACATAATGGAAAATCTGAATACTATAGTCTGGTTACAGTTATTTTTGAGTTTTATAGGTTGATATAATTATCTCAAGACTTTGTGATAATAAAATATTGATAATGCTGTTTTTGTAATGTTGCAAATCTCTTTTTAATGTTCTTAAGTGCTTATTGAAAGTCTTCATCTTAGACAATGCACCTGAGACTTCTTAGTATATATAGTCATAGTGCAATTGAATCTTGTTCCGAGAGAGCTTTAAAGCCTTAACGACTGCAAGCACAAGTTTTGCTTTGAGAAACCAGTGTACTTTACCGACTTGTTTGTAAATGAATGTGTGTATTTATTTGTTTGATAGTTCTTTAGGACATGCTATATTTGAGACATAGATTAAAAGTATCAATATGCTTGCCTTCTTGTCATTGGCTGAATAGTAGGTGTAGAATTTTTTTTTCCCATTCCTAGGGTGTGAAGTAACAAGAAGCCTGTGTCTTACTGAGGCAGATAAATATTGTCTTGAGAAATCCCAGATGTAATAAATCCAATTCAGTACATTGCAAAACTGAAGAAGTGTTCTTGTGAAAAATACAAAAACTCCCAACCAGACAAAACCCAAATGCTTGTATAAAGCTTACATTGCAGAAGGAATCACTTCTCAGTATTGACATATCTCATTGATTATTCAGTTTTATCTAATGCTTTGAAAGGGTGATGCCATCATGAGTTGGTAGCAGATGCAGGCAGTTGTCACAGTAGATTTTTTTTTTTAAAGGGATTTAGTTTGATATAAATGTATACTCTTTAGTTATATTTTAATAGCTTCTGATATGGTTTGTGTAATCATAATAATGAAAGGAGTTTGTATAAGTTAAAAATATTGTGATTAAAAAAAATGTTCCTGTCTTTGTATTACAGATGTTGAATAAGTCTTATCCTGGTGCTTCTCATTTTTCTTATGTCCCATATTTTCTAAGAGAAGGAAGGATGTTATGTAACATTGTCTTCATAAATGCTAACATTTTTTAATAATTTCAGAGAATTGGCTAGGATTTTAAAGCATGTTGAGGAAGTGAGTTGGTGGTTTTATTAGTAATCCTTAGAAATCTTTTATATTTGTAGAACTAATTCAGTGCAAAGCTTACTTGTGTATTTGATGTTTATATATATATTCATGTAGTTTCTTAACTGCAAGTTTGTAAATAAAGCTAGAGTTTGACCTTTAACTTTCTTGTTTTTTGAATACTACCATATCATTTTATGAAATGTTTATAATCAGGGTTTGTTCAGTTACAGTATGTTAACAAAGTGAATACAAATTAATAACAGACTAACAAAAATAACAATGTTTTAGTAATTATTGAGTTACTTGGACATCTCTTTAAAAATTCTTCTCATACATTACTCTTTGTACTCACATAGATGAGCTATAGTGAAGTTGCTTTCTTCTAGACAACTAAACTTGAAGCAGTCTGTGATTAGCTGATATAAAGCTACTTGTCACAAGCTGTTTTGATGGTACTCAGTCTTTTTACCTTAGATTCAGTATAGCAGAGGACAGTGAAAATCTCCTTGAATCCAAACACTTTTATTTTTCCATTCAAAGTAATATAATATTAATATCAACTGCACTAAAATACTATTACATTTTCCATGTTCCTGGCTCTTGTATCTTTTTAACCCTATTGTGTAAGAAACTTAAGGAACACACTCTTTTACTTCATTCAGAGAAACAGTCTTGTTGATGATAGGGCTTAAAGTTAGTATGAAAGTAAGTATAGGATAGGAGCTTAAAAATACATGCAACCACAAATGGTGTGTAATGGTTTGGTGTAAGTAAAATTAGAACATAGAGTAGAATAGGGACTGGCTTTAAATGGGGTGTTTTCATTATGTTTAAAGGAATTCCATGGCTTGGATTTTGCCCCCTGTGCCATACATATTCCTTTTCATGTTACCTATGAAAAGTAAAAGTGATATTATTGTTGTGGCGAAAATGATACAGAAAAATGAAATTACTTTTAAAATATTTTTGCAATTATTACCGAAAAGTGATTTGTAATGAGAACAGATTGAATTATACTGTAAAATAAGTAATTCCTTACAGACCCATATATGGCAAGATAAGTCTTTTTGTGTGTCTGTTGTAAAGATTTTCTCTGCTGAAATGAAATAATCTTGAAAATACTTTCTCTGATGATACATGAAGGTGTTCATTTAGGCTGAGAAGAAATTTTGTAGAGAGTGATATTATTTTTACTTTAGTAGTTACAGCACAAACCTCAAAGCAAGTGCTGTATTTCACTCCTGTAACTGGGATCATCATTAGAACCTTAGTATTCAATATTTGATTATATTTCTATTATCAAGCATGAAAATTAATGCTTATATGATAACTAGAAAAATATTTTACAAAGACGTTGGATCCACTGGAAATTAGGTGCATGTTCCATAGATCCAAAGGTTTTGTCTTCCCTTTACATTTTCCTGTTCAGGCTTCATATTAGATGGCAGTAAAGATCCCTTCTGCGAAAAGTTTCAAAGTAGTACCGCAAGGACTGTCATAGTACATTTTATGCAGTTTTATGCAAATAAAATGAACCATCTGTAAGTGATGCATCAAGCTAGGGTACAATTGTGAAGGCAATGGTAAAATTATCAAAGCTGAAATGACAGTAGTGTTTTTGAAAAAACTGCCCCGCTTCCTCCCTCCTTCTAATGTTGCAGTCTTCAATTTATAAATGTGTATGAAATTACTTTTGGAAGCAGTAACATCATTTTTGAAAGCTTTCAGTCGGATTGGTATTTCAGTATTGTGTGCTAATTGTACCTCATCCATTTCAGAGTGGAAGTAGGCAAAATTCTCTAGTTTTGTAGAATGCAAAAAAAAAAAAAAAAAAAAATCGTGTCCATACTGTTGTTAGGGGTGGTTTTAATGTGTCAGTAATCCATATTCATACAAACATTGTTGGAGTACAGTTGAATGGCACTCTGTATGTGAATACCCCTGAGGACCCTTGACTTGTTAGTAACTTCAGTTTTTAGGGAAACGGCCTAATTTTTTTGAGGAAAATGCATATACATTTCTATTTAAAAAAAACCAAACCCAAACCATAAAACAATGTGCTTGATAGTAATTTCAAAAGTGCATCATAGTATTTTAGTGAACACTAAAAAACTTGTGAACTGAGAAAAATCTCAAATATTTGACAGTTTATCTGGAAAAAAATATTAGCTAGTTGCTAAAAATACAAGTGCACTCCTTAACAATGTGCATCTTGGACAAACTGATGCATATTTTGTCATCAAGTTACTTAAGCTTCTGAAGTCAGGGCTACAACTGGGTCAGATGATAAGATGAGCACAACAGAAAAACGAAGAGTGGCTCTGATAAAAACTGATTGATTGATGTCTGGCTTCCCCGCCATCACAAGCAGTTGACAGTTAGTTTGGGATCAGATGATTTGGCTTTTGCGATAGAAGATGGGGCCTGGTAGCAAGTCTGAAGGACAAAAAGGTCAGTTTCTGTGTAGTGTCAGCCGTGCTGGGTTCCCACAAGGTGGGGTATTGGATTATGTTTTTCTTTACTTATAAGACTTAACTTTTCATGGTACATTGAAAGGCCAAGTAATCTGGTTGGTATTAATACAAAAATAAGGCAGTAAGTTGTGAGAGAAGGGAATGAAAACGGAGGAGGTATACCCGTTGGACAAGTGAATTACAGAAATAACTTTTTGGTATTTAATTTTTCTATTTACTTAAAACATCGTAATTTCAAGTGTTACATGATTTGTCAACATTCTGATTTAAAAAAATGATTTCCACAGCAAATTTGTCACTGCAACCACTTATGTTACGTATATATTGAGGGATTGTAATCAATCATTGTGGATGAATTAATTTAAGCCTGTGAAATACTGTTATTCTGTGACCCATTATTTGCAAGATAGCACAGTGGCCCTCATATACAGAAGTATATATTTTTCACTAGATTAAGAGCAATTAGCATGGTATACTTAAATATCACTAAAGTAAATTTATATGAGAAGTATTTTTGTGAACCAGAGATTACTTATCAATTTCTAACCATAGCATGTACAGCTGAGTGTTCATGGGTTTTTCTTTTTTTGTTTTTGTTTTTGTTTTTTTTTAAAGTATATTTACAATTAGCACCCTCTGTGTAATAGTCACAGAAGGGGAGAAAATGTGTAAATGAAAATCAAGACATAATAGCTTTTAAATGAAAAAGATTTTCAATGCAGCCATGAAAAAGTGTACAGCTGCCACAGAATTGGAATTTGGACGGCTTGGATTTGAATTTAGATTTTTGGACAGTTTGATACTCTCTAGAAATCCTTTATAATGTATCGCTTTTCTCTGAGTTTTAAGGGTCACATCTCCAAAGGACAGTTGGGTCTCGGCTAATGCTGCTGGCTTAATATCAGTAAGACGAATTCTGCAAGGTGCTGTATTGCTGATAGTATAGCTGGAATGCAGTATGAAAGAACCTGTAGTATAACCTGGAGTGCTACCAGTAATAAGTGATCAGTGTAGGTGAACTGGTGGTCATTTGAACAGTGATTAGTTATACTTCAAGAAAGGTTATTTTCTTACCGTCTAATCTGTGGGTACCTGTTTTATCTAAGAAATAATAAAGAAAGGCTTACTCGAGAAATACACAGTTTTGTCCTGACTATTTTGTAAACCTCTTTTGAGATGTATGTAAAAGGCATGTTTTAAAACACAGAATTCAAAACCTAGAGAAATATTTATGAACACAGATTTAAGACACGACTGGAAGTGTTTAAGAGCTGCTTCTGTTTTTGTTAATATAATATAGTGCATCCCTTTCGCATCAGAGCTTTGTTGGGTTTTCATGCATTATTATGCTGAGCTCTCACACCATTACTGCAAGTGGTCTGAAATAAACTGTAAAAGCTTACGTATAATTTGCAGATGGGGTTCAGATTTTCATCTGTTTTTCTGGGACAAACATGTTGCATCACAGAATAAGTAGTTCTTTTTGAACATCTTGTACTGAAGTTTTTCCAGCAGTAATTTCATACTTAATAAAATCGAAGAAAGCTATATTTAATCTTGTAAATATGATACTTGTGTCTGACCAGGGATGTTAGCATGCTCTGTTTCCTGTTTGGGAGTTTTACAGCTCTAGGGTATACAACTCAGACCCATTTGATTATTCAGAGAGGAAAGTGAGGGTTCATGAATCAAAGAAGGGCTAAAAATTCATGTAGCCAAAATAAACAGGAGCAGTAATTCTTATAAATGCAGGGTAACAATCAGCTACTTAGACCAGCTAGACTTATTAATGTTATGATTAGACCTGCAGCTTAGGAAATCTCATTTAAGTGGGAGTGTGCTTTGGGGAGCTTATGACTGCTTTGATTAGTCTGACATTCATCTTGACATTCTTTGACTGTTGGTTCAGAAGTTTTCACTGTTGAGAAAGAAGATGAAATTCAGGTATTGAACTGTTGCTAAATTTATTTTTCATCATCAGTGGTCAATCAAAGCATTGTTTTCAAAGGCCTTTGCATTATAAGACAAATGAGGAAAAAAAGCCCCCAAAAAACAGTTGGAGTGTTATTCTTGCTATGCTTAAAAAATTGTATTAAGTCATGAGAGTAATTTGTGGTATGGTACACCTCACACTCTGCAATACCAGCATAAAAGTAGAATCATGACTAGTTTGTTCTGATGTAGTTGTCTTTGAAGCTGAAAACCCACTTTTGCATTCACAGAAAAATCTTTGGATAATATGGATTCATGTGATGCCATCAGGAAAATAATTGCACCTTTGGCTTGTATTTTATGTTTAACTTTGTGCAGTTTTATATTAGTCTAGCCCCACATTCTTCCAGCATGCTATTTACTGAAGTGCTGGGTTGTGCAGTGATATGAATTTCATTTGCAGGGATGTTAAAAAGTATAAAAAATAATTGGACTAATCACATTTATTATTAAAGTATCATTTTGTTATAAGAAAAAACACTTCAAAATGCATTGTAATCAATACATTTATTAGTGGACATACGTTCCTGTTACTAAAAGTACCAAGATACAGATGGTATTACTTCGTGATGAACTGAAAACTAAACCAATACATGTTTCTTCAATGGCAATTTGTATTTGCAAGAAACTGAATAACCATCTTTATTACAGGTCATTTCAGGAAAAAAACCCCCTAAAATTAAATAGTCACAAATTAAATAGATTTTTCTGTGTCTGCATGAATGTCAGTGTTTTGCATACTAATCTGAACTTAAGAGCTGTTTTTAACAATATCCTTTTAAAGAATATATTAAAATTGTGCTTATTTAAATAAATGTGTGTATATATGTGTCTTGTTATATGTGAGAATTAGTATGAATTCAGGGATGAAACTTGATCTATAGTAGCAGTTCAGTATGAAATACACTTACTTTATTTAAAGGAAAAAGCCCATGCTACAGTAAAGACATTCAGAAGCAAGTAGCTTGAAATTATGAAGCAATTATTTTTCAGTTTTTCAAGGACTTTGTATGCTGTATCTTATGCAGAACCCTTGAAACAAACAAGCTCTGGAAATATTATTTCCATGTCAGGAGAAGAAAAATGAAAAATTGATTTTAGTTTTCTTACTGTGGTCCATACTTCTCAAGCCATATTTTTTGTGAATTGGTGTTTTTGGTTTTTATTATTTTATTTTATTTATATCATTAGATATTGATGCCAGACGTTAGGAGACTCTCAACGCCTACAGCTCTTGCTGAAGTCACTTAATAATATACCGTAACTAGTGCTGTCAGGAGTAGTATCCAGATTATTTCCTAACCATTTCTGTCATTCAGCTATATTGTTATATTCCTTTTACTGGAAATTTTCATATGTGTTTAATAATACAAATGTATTATATATGTTGGACTTTAATGTGTGTTAAATAGTCCTGTGTGGCTTTTGGAAGTTTTTCATTGCTGTCTTCCAGAAGACTTGCAGAAATATTTTGTTTTTGATTAAAATCTTACTTTATAACAAGATCAGAAGTAGGGGAGCTGCGATGAGATCTCTGAACTTGAAGAGTATACTGTGCCTGTTTTGTTAAGCTGCTACTAATGATGTGGAATTTTGTCTTGGAAATAGGCATGTGTCTTAGATCTTAATGTTCTGCTATTATAGGCGCAATTGTGAACGGTTTGTCTCCCATTGGTTGTTATTGCACGTTTTGAAATTTTGAACTGCCATGCCAAAACCAGTTGCTCTTTCATACAAATCAGATGTTTTACATTCTGAAGGATTTTAAGATGCCAGTCATTTTTATGCAGACTGTTGTGCCTAGTCAGATTATTTAAAAAGACCAAACAAAACGACAACCAAACAACAAAAAAACCAACCAAGGCCAATGCCAAGTCTGGTGGGTTTTTCTACACCTTAAGGATGATGCATCTTCAAGGTATGCCTGATTATAGGTCTCATATTATAATGTACCAGAATGTGTAACAGTATAACATTACAAAGAATGCATGCATATTGTGGAAAACTGGACCATGTTTATAAAGATTGAATAATTTTGCTAATAGAAGTGGTATAAAACAAGACTGTGAATGAAGGACTTTGAATTTCTGTATACTGTTATAAGGAGTGGACACAGATGAAATAAGATTGGCAGGAGCAGAAAGTTTTGCATGGAAGTGAGTCATGATGTTTGTTCTCAGTCTTCTGAAAACTAGAATATAAGATTCAGTGAAAATAAAATGTATTTATGGGAACTAAGTTATTGTGTAACACATAGTTCACATTGAATTATTCATAGAATAATATTTTGGCCATATGCAGTCATCTGTTTTTTTCATTGTTTTTAAGTTTTTCACCAAAAAAAAAGTCCTGATTTTTATGCTTTAGCTTTTACATTCTAAATTATTCTCATGTAAGGTATTGAATATTTGCCGTTGTATTCTTGTTTATTTATTTTATGTTTCAGTGTTTGTAAAGGATGGCTTGAATGCTATTAAACATGAGAAAAAGCTTTAGAAAATTGTGGCAGTTCTGTCTCTTCCTAGAAAGGAAGTATTATGAACAGGGAAGCACTATTTGCTCATTTGAGAGCAAATAGAATGAAATAATTGATCCTAGGGAATCTAAGACATTATACCTTTCTTTCCTTCCTTTTCTTCTTTTGTGAGGGGAAAACGTAGAACTTGTTCCCACTCTGTACTGAAACACTGAAAATCTGTAAGTCGTAATTATTGATAGCTTTAATGGATCCACGTATATTTTGATGCTTGAATTATGTCATTACATTTCTATGTGAAGTGTTAAGAAATGTAGACACCTGATGTCTGTATTTTGATGCTCAGTTATGAAGCATCTTTTGAGAGGAACTTCAGGAATGTCTGTGTTAAATATCCTGCTTTTTGTATGAAATAATACTTTTGCTGAAGCATGTGGAATATATGTTTGAATTCTACTAGGTCTTACACATTAATGATGCTCTGCTCGTTGTAATTGTAAGTTCATACAGTTAGATTATTATGCCTTTTTGGGGTTTTTTTGCATTTTGATTGAATGGTTCACGTCTTACATCAGATAGTAGTTACTTACCTGATGATAATTACTTAATCTTTGTTGGAGTAGAACAGTTGCTGTTGAGTAACAGACTAAATTTTGAAATACAGGGTTGGTGACCTTACTCTTAGAATTATATTTTGACAGAATAACAGGAAGAGTCATTTCATAGTGTGTAGACTAAACATTTCTTAATAATAGATGTATGGTGTTTTCATTTTTCTTGGTCATTTTCTGGTATTAATAGAAAACCACCGAGCAGCATTGGTAAGGCCATATATACTCTGTTAATGCAAAGTGATTTCCAGGTTGTTTATGTTCATGGCTAGTAATAGAAAGTAAAGCATAGATGGAATTTGTAGACAGACTCAGTTGAATTTTAGTGTGAATCTTATGTGTACTTATCTTACATTACCTTATCATTTGATAAGTAATAATAGTTTCCTGCTATGAATTTTTCGTCTTTGAAGAGCAGTCAATATAATTAGTTTTTGGCAAAATTTTAAGCTGGAAACTGGAAATTACTTATCAGGTGGGTGCTGGTGGGGCATGGAATACAACCAAGGGCATTTGTTCTACTCAGTGCAGTACAGTTTCTCTAAAAAAAAAAGGAAAGCCAGGCCAAAGAAAAGATTGCTAGGTCTTTGACGTTAGCATTCTGAGAAATATATGTAGGAAATAAAGAAATAAATAAGTCTCAAAAGCTGGTCTGCCTGTACTGCCTAAGGAATTCCAAAAGCCAATAATTTGCTAAATTAACAAAAGTAGTGCCACGTGACACTCCCTGGATTCTATTATATGGAGTAATTAGGCTAACCTTGTACACACTTGTTGCACTAGGCACATGGGAAGAAGTCAGTGATGATTATTTGGGTAAATAGTGTAAATTTGGGGATTATAAATTTGGGAAAAGGTGCTGTTTTCAGTCATCTCACTTGACTTCTTGAAGCACTTTTTAAAATTTCCATTAAGTAGGAATGGATAGAAAAATAAACCTCAGTTTTCTGCTGACTGTGACTTAGGGATTGGAAATAAAACTATTGTTATGGACTTATATATATATGTTACTGTAGAGGAAATACTCTCTGTAACAATTGAATGCCAATGTTTTATTAGCTCTTCATTATTGTAAGCAGTAAGACCTAGATTTGTTTTATTGTCTGCAAGTTAGTTATTATTTTCCTTTTTTGAATAGAGCAGTATTTCTAGAGCAAAAAACAATCTGCCTACAAAGCATTATTCGTATCTTCGCCCTTTTTCTAGTGTATTTTGTTTTGTTTCTTTAAAATGTGTCATCAGATATAGTACTGCTGTCTCATAACAGCTGGGAAATTACATCTTTTGATTCCCAGTTTCTAGAAATAGTTTTGGAATACTTTTCTAAATAAGTAAATTTTTTTTTCAGCAAAGTTGCTGAAGTTATGCCATATTGGATTCAACAGCAAGTTTTTCAAGAAATCAAGTACTTTCCTCCTTAATAGTGTTATATCTATCATTTTACCTTTGTTTTGTATGATCAGTCACTGGAGAATGAATAGCAAGAGCAAACAAGCTTAATACTAAAAGCTGTTTTGGCCATCTTGTTTATGACTTTAAGGGCATTGGATTTGTGCCCTTTTTGCTTTATGGAGCTCTGTGAAAAAGATTCAAAGTGTGACTAAGAAGGAAAAACAAACCTGCAAAGTTTATTTTTCTCCCTTCTTGATTTAAAAATGTATCTAAGCGGTCTTATCACTGCTATAAATGAATATAAAGGGTGTGTGGTGAACTCCTGGAATGTGATACTCAAAAAGATTGAATCAAATCAGCTTAAACAGGGATTTCATAGCACTAAGGGGTCACCGATGTAGCTAAAGGAAGAGTATAGCTGTTTTTTTGTGTATATTAGCACCTCTTTTATTTCCAGTGCTTCATAACTGATATGAAGAGAAACCAATAAGTTATTACATTAGTGTTATAGAAAGCTCTTGAATTGTGTCAGTCATCCAAGACATACTTCATCATTGGCATTTTTAAGATAACAGAAAAGAAGAAAAACAATGAGCAAAAAATCTTTCATGACTGACTTGCATGTCTGAGACGAAAATGACATAATTAAAATACAGTTAGATAGAAACAGGTCATAGGTTTCATTGAAATTAAAGTGAAATTTTCAAGTACAATTTCATATTAAATGTTAATTTCATAATTTAATCAAGATCAGTGAAAGGTCAAGCTGAAATGCAAAGGGTTAAAATGCTGAACAGTGACCTGAACAGGGAGTTGTTGTGTCTCTGAGTCCCAGACATACTTTATTAGGACAATCCAGCTGGTTTTCTATTTCTATCTCCTCATTATCAACACGCTTATGGTATGGCCTCTTCCCCCTCACTTCCAATGCCAAGAATTTGGCATGGACACCATGTGAGGAGGTCAGAGACTGACTGAGAGGAAAAACGGAGCTGAGACTGCAGGAGATAGGCAGAAAGAGGGTGTCCGGTTGGAGAAGAACTAAGATTTGTTGTTCATTGTATGGAGACCACCAGCCGAGTTTTGTAAATTAAAATTACTGACATGAGGCTTGATTTTCTCCTTGCCACAAGTGTCGTAAAACAAGAACAGTTAAGCTTAAGGAAATATGTGTATAAAATCAGTAGGAAAATTAACAAAATGGTAACTGATTTCTTGGTGATGTTTCTCATCTTTGTATATTTTAAGAAGAAAAACATCTGAAAATGTACTATTCTTTGGAAAAGCAAAGACTTATAAATAGAAGCAGCATACTGTTAAAATGCTTTGTGTGTTGGATCTAGCTTTCACTGGCTGAGAGGGAAAAAAAAAAACCCCAACCTCCAGCAAATGTTCAAAGGAAGGAAGTGGGAGTAAAAAAGTCCTAGCACATTTCCATAGTTTCCATTTCAAAATATATCTATCACTGCCTTATGACACATACTTTACATCAACGGGAACATTAATTTAGTATTAATATTGATCAAATCCATTGTGTCATAGCATTGATTAAACAGAGAATAAATTCAACATTTTGTGTTTCCAACGCCATGCATAAAAGCAGATGGAGAAAATAACAGATTTTCTATAGAAGACTGAGCTCTGTTGGAAACAGATCTATTTGTATTCAAGACAATATGCAGTGCTTCCCTTCAGTATGATATGGATTATCTCAGAATTGATCTATAGTTAATACTGTACTAAAAAAAAAAATTCTGGTTTTCATCCTTTTCCTGGCATTCCCCTTTTTATATAATGGAAAATAGTGTGAATGGAGAAGTGAGTTAATTTCTTGTGAGTGGGTGGTGGGGAGATACTTATTTTGTAGTTCTTACATTCTTATAATTCCTATGGAAATGGGCAGAGATTGAGTCCACAAGGAGTTGTAGGATTTAATCTCAACTTCACAGAAGTCTTTGTCAGATATTTGCTTTCCAGTCTTTGCACAATTAATATATATTCATTAAAAATAAGATGTCAGTGGTGGTGTCTGCATTAAAGCTGATGTTTGACCCTGTGTTACAGTTCTAAACTCTGGGACCAAATAATCTCTCAGTTTATTCCTGTGGCATGTGCCGTGTGTTTTTAGGGGTCTGTGATTTAGTATATGGGCTGTATGTTAGAAGAAGAATGCATCATTCTGAGGAGGCCTTGATTCTTGGAAGTTCTAAATTTCTTGTTTAATAACTGTAATTTCAGTAGGGAAATACTGTCCTGACTAGCATACTGTGATTAATTTCTTACAAGTGCTAGTGGTGGTGATGTTTTTGATTGCATGGGAAAACCTAGCACTTAAAAGAAGCAGAAAAGCATGGCTTAAATGGGGTAGAGCTGGGGGAAGAAGAGGGATAAAGAATGAGAGACTTACTTTGCTGAAAGGATGAAGGAAAAGAAACAAAATTATTCTCACTGGTAAATTCAGGTACCTCCTTAATTGAACAACATGAGCACACAAGCAGGGTGCAGATAGTAGACAAAGGAAAAAGAAAGGATTCACTCTGGGCTGGGATTACAACCTGGGGCTTTCCAGATGTGAAGAATAATTTATGCTCAAAGAATTTATTCTCCTAAAGGGAAGGGAGAACATTTTTCTTGAGTTATGCCTGTAAAGCTAAAATTTCTATATTAATCTGCAATTTTAAAAGTACTATTTATGATTTTATTTTTATACTAGTCACAATAAACTCATGACACTTCTGTCCCCTCATAACAGACACCTAACAATGAAGCAGCTTCAATTAAGAAGCTGAACATCAGCCTCTGGCATCTTATTCTGTTGTTCCATCTTTTTTGCTAGGGAGAATTCATTTGTTTCTTAATTAAGAAAAACACCAATAGCATGAAAAATCTGCTTATGGTACCTGAATGGTAATTAGGTGAAAGGTAAAAAAGAAACACATGCATACATTCCAGTAGCAGCCAAAATGAACTTGAGCTGATAAAAATGAACTAAACTACCCTTGCATAAATCGAGGCTGAGAGAAGTGTACAGTCATTATGGCTAAGACAATATGCAAACTATCTTCAAAGAAATCAAATTGCTAGAGTGTTTTCATTTGCATGTATTAACTATTAACATAATGAGGAGAAGTGACATTGGACCCGGATTGTGTGTCTGTTCGGATTGATAACTCTACCGCATCTGCAAACAGGCGCCCAAAAATCAGACTGGTAGTCAGATCAGTGTTGAACTCTTAAGTGTGTATGTGTTTTTGTTGGATTTTTTTTGCTTGTTTGGGGGTTTTTTACTGTTTTTTTGGGAGCTTTTTGTGACTGTTGCGGGTTTTTTTATAATATCTGGAACCCAGAACAACATGCTGGGATGGTGAATGCAAGATACCCTTTTATTTTTATTCATTCCAAAGGTGATCCTTCTGCTACAAGCACTTACTTCATACTTTCAAGGTACAGATACTAATTTTGAACTTTTTTCCATCACGTATATTCCCACTTATATAGAAGGATAACTCTTGTTATATCTTAATTTGGAGTTATTGAATGTTTGTGTAATTACTCAGTGTGTTTTTTTTTCTTTCTAGACTGTCCTTTATATATCAAAATGTCCTACTTCAGCTGTCAGTTACTGTGCACATAAACAGAGAGAAAGTTTAACAGAACTCAGACTTTTGAGAAGTCTGTTACATGCTATTTTATGTATGCAGTGGTTTTGGTAGCAATCCTTAACAGCTTAAATATTGGAAATGTATTTAAATTGCTATATGAAGGATACTATATGAAACCTAGGTAGATATATCAATTTGTTTTGTTAGAAGAAAAGGTAGAAATAATTAGAAAAACTGGAAATTTTTTTCAGATAATTCACATGAGAAAAAAACATATAAACTAAATGCATTTTTAACATGGTTATCTTGGCCTAAGATCTTTCACAAGCAAGTTATTTCTTGATATTAAGGATCAAAATTACTCAAAGAGTATAATTTTGGAAGAAGGTGAAATGGGATGGAAAGCACGCATATGCAGCCCGTCAAAATTCAGAATTTATGATGTTTGCATAATCTAGGACAAAGTATTTTGTAATTGTTGCATTGTGTTTGTATAGACATACACACAGTATTTTTGTGTGAATTATACCTTTGTTCATTCTTGCATTTGGAGATTGTGACAAAATAGTAAGTACTTTGCATTGCTAGAAGGAGCACTTACAAATTTCATCTGTGAATGTAAACCCTTCTTCCAAGAGGAGGGTTATTCCCTCATGGTTCTTTGACTGATGTATGCATTTGTTTCTTCACATAGCCCACCAGTCATACTCCAGTCTGAGAGGTGAATTGTGTGGAAATTTCGATTTTTGAAAAGAGTATTTTTTAAGGCAGCCTGGCTATGTAGGTAGAGGTATGGAGAATATCCATGTAAATAGTAGTTTATGTAGCAAAAAGCTACCCCACATAACATGTTTAAACGTGATAGCATATGCAGCATTCTCTTTAATGAAGCAGACATTGATCTGTAATAAAGGTATTATGATAAGACAAACCTTTTGCAGTTACTAGTAGTTCAGGAAGCATGTGTAACCCAAAATCTTCTTTTTTTTTCTTAATTTTTTTAATGTGCACAAATACTCAGTATTTTCCCCATGTGCTACATGCATGTATTTGGAAACTGAAGAGTTCTGATGAGAATTTTTAATTTGTACCTAAGAGGTATAATCAGTGTCAGAACACTGAAAACAAATTTCTTAAAGTGAGAATAGGATCCCCCACAGTTCTTAAGGAGGATATTCGAATACTGATTATATTTCAGCCTCCAGTCTGAGAAGTGGTGTATAGTTTGCCATACTGCAACCCGCCTTTTGTCCTCAGAAGTTTGGTATAGAACAATCTCTACAATGTAGGAGTAGATGTGAAAATGTCTGTAAGGAGTTTGTGGGTACAAATCTCCTGTAAGGGCGTATTACAGAGTTGTATCAAGTGGAAGACTTAGTGATGGATAATCTGAATTTCAGATTATCTCTCCCTACAAAGGTGAAATTTCTGTTTAATCCTATCTTGAAATTCATTATGCTTACTTTTTACAGAGATGTTCCCAATACTGTGGGTTGTGTTAAACCAACCAACTAAACATACATAGAAATAAAAATTTTATGTAGACGTATTTTACTTGATATCAACAAATTTTTATTCTCTCAAGGTCTTACTAGAGAGCTATTATTTTGTTCTGTAGCAGAGAAAATAACTTTACAAAGAAATCAGTATTTTGTACTATGTAAAAAGAAATGACCAGGAGCCAGATATTTCAGTGTAAAAAAGAGTTTACAGATGTTAGCATATGTAAACCTTGTATTTATGTATTTAATAATTCTGATTAACAATAAGATGTTGTTCGAATATTCAGATTCCCATTTGCATGAAGCCACACAAGGAAGCTTCTTCTCATTAGCTCCCTTAAGGTGAGGACTAAGTGCTTATCCTTGTGTATCAACAGTTTTATCCTCCATTTTTCAAGTCCAGCAATTAGACATGTCAAAAACAGTGTGCGCATACGTGTGTATGCCTGCATGTAAGTCCATTAATGTGATGAGGATTCCAGACAGGCTACTCTGGAAACTAGGAAAAGTTTTAAGATCTTGTATTTGTCATTCAATTTTGAGGTTGATTCTGGGGGGATTTTTTTCTCTTCTTTCTTGTTACACTGCCACAGAATCTTGAATAATTGTTTGTTAGCACTGATAGCCTAATCATATGGGGAATGTCAAGTTGCAGTAGACATGTCCTAATTTGTAGGCTTCATTTTCTTTCAGAAGCAGAATTGTATGTGAAAATGTTTTATCAGTGCATTTTTGCGTATGATACAAGGATTTTGATGATCTGGCTTTAATGAAAAGAGGCATTTAAGGCCTGAACAATCCTTGATGCTATGCTACTGTCTTAGGCAGGATTAATACACCATAAATACTGCCTGAAAGACCAAATCCAAATAGGAAAGTTCTCGGTTGTAATCCCTACCTTTTGTTTATGAAAACTACTACACCTGCAGATTTTACTGAAAAATCATCTACTTCACATTTTGGAAGTAGTATGTTGTTTCTACTTGTGAATTCTGTGATTTTGGTGCATGGATAGGAGGAACTGTGGAAAACGTTTAAATTCTGCCTTTTTCAAATCTATTGCTTTCTGTGGAGATCAAAGGCTTCAATCGATTATTTCTTTCACTAAAATGGGAGCAGAGGATAGGAGAACGTAATGCAAAGTCTATTGTACCTTCTAAGACAGAGCTTGGAGCTTGGCTTTATGGCATCTATGATATATTCAAGCTGGTGGTCAAACATTCATGTATAGTGATAGATCTCTTTTCTACAGTGAGTGACGTAGCTCTGTGCTGTTCAGGAAATAATGTAATAGCATGAATAATCCCAGTTGCCACTTACTAAAAGTAAAAAAATATTTTTATGATTGTCAGTGTTCCTAAAATAGTATTATAAATAAAGAAATGTATAAGTATGGTAATGACTATAGTAATAGTCGTAGAATGATTAATATTTTTATAGGTTGATTTATATCCACACTAAAGAATCCCCCATGAAATGAGAAAAAATAATCATAAATTTCTAATCTTTAGTAAGAAGGAAAAGTTAATACTTCATGTGGTAGATCTGTGGGATTTACCTGTTCCTTAAGCTCTGTTGAATAAGGATTCCTGAAAACAGTATCTTTCTTTGGCTATGCTGTTTGATTTAGTCTTGGCCCTGTATGTAATAGTAAAGAAAGAGTAAATTTATGATTTGCTTGTAGACAAACCATCTTGCAAATCTGCAGTCTGAAGTTTGAATATTGTTTAAAATACTTTTAAGGTTTTTATTTTCATTTTTCCCCAAAGGAAAAGTTGTGTGCCCACCTAATCTTAGGAAAAAATTAAATAGTGATGATAAAATATCTGGCTTATGACAAAGAAATGAAATTCAATTCCTATTTTAACTGTATTTTTAGTAAGAGCACTCCTCAAGGACTTCCAGGACATATTCAGCTGCTTGGGCACCTTTTATACACAGATTCATTGTGCTACTTTTGACCATTGGTGCTACATATTTTGAGAAACTTCTGTTAATACCTCTGCTCCTCCCCCAGGTTTGAATGATTTGTCAGATTATTTTTTTTAATTCCTAAATCTACTTACTGCCCAAGATAGCTGTCGTTTAGCGACAGGCACATTGGTCTTCATTGAGCAGTGCATGGATTTTGGCTTGTTTTGTGTGGGTTGGTGTTTTGGTTTGTTTTTTTTTCTTTGTAACTTTTTAACATCTCTTAAGAAAAGACATTTCCCCTTAGGTCTGAGAAGGCTTCTCTATGTAACCTTTGAGGACCTCTGTTCCTTTAATGTGCATTATCAGTTTCCTGTCTTCTTTTCATGATAGATGTCAGAACAAAAGTAATGCCTAGCTGTCTTGCCAAAGGATTATGCACAACATTACTGCAGAAACCAACCAGATGTAAATTAAAATATAAAAAAAACCTCTGATGTAGTCACAAAGTTCAGCTTCTGCTTCCCCCTGTCTGCACTTCCCATGCACTGCACTGGTGGTGCTGTGTTGAATTTTGTATTGAAAAAGAGGAGAAAAAATGAAGTATTGGGGTGGGAATGTCAGAAGGGCATTTTAATTTGAGGTAAATTTCTCAGGAATTTTTTTTGAGAGTAAGTATCTTAAGTGATTTTTAGACTTAGCTTCAGTACTCTATTTTACATGTCTTCTGGTACATATTGTAACCTACAGATAAGTCTGTTGGACTTTAGTCCAACATGGACATTAGTGATGAAGCTGCTGAGGCATGGCCTGGTAGCACATGTGTTTCTCTCAAGGTATCAGAAGCAGTAAAGGGCCTCAATAATTACACCATGGTGAAACTGAACTTCCTTAGTGTTCTAATATAGCTGAGAAATGACTTGTGCTACTTGCATAAGTCTTTATTGGCTTTGATTTCCAAACTTCTTTAGAGAACATGGCAAGAACCAGTACTAGTCTATTTTGACATATCTTATATTTTGAAGTTTAACCTCAAAGAATGAGTAATCAATGTTTTTTCATCATCTTGACTGAGGTGACTACTCCAGTGCTTACAATGTGTAATGATGGTGAGGACATTAGCTGCATTCTTATGGCTGACACCAACTGCTGATCATTGTAGGATGTTCTAGCACAGCTGCAGATAAGGTTGAGAACCAGTGCTTTTAAGAATATACTGGATATTCACATCTTAGAGACTTAAATGTATTTTATGCAGGATACAGTAGAATTTTTCTTATTTTACTTCTACAACAAGTATAAGTAACCGTCTATTTCATTGCTTTTAGGATGGAATGCAAGATCATTTTCTTCCTTATATCATTCCTGTGTATGTTGGGGGAAAAATTATGACATTATATTTGGGAAGTGAAACCAAGATACAATAAAAATTTGCCTACATGTTTTTAATTTTTTAAAAATTATTTTTATTAAGTTGTTCTGATATATAAGTCTGATAGGAAACCAAAGGTACTAAATTCAAATAGAATTAATATCTTATTAAAATTGTGCTTTTATTTTTTTGCTATTTTAGGTTAATATTTACAACTTCAATATAATGTAACAGGGAAATGAATACTTTTCCCCAAATCTAGTGATGACATTGCATGTTTATAAATACCTTTCTAGTGTAGTAAACGCTAATCCTTTGAACTATGCACATGGGTCTGAATTTGTCTGAGAGCCACAAGGCATGTATCATGCATTCTGGAGATAAAAAGAGGACAGGAAATATTGTGAGTGGTTCACAAGCAGTAAGTCACCATGATACCACCATTTCCTTATAAAGTGACCATACTGCATGTGCAGTTGGTTCTGAGAAAAAACAAGGGATGCTTTGGTCAGTTCCTTCCAACTCTCCCTCTCCCACATCTTGGGATTCAAGCCCACCATTAGCACTGTGCTGGTAAACTGTGCAACTGGTCATCTGTCACAGCTCTAATATGCAAGAAGTTCTTGCCGTTTGAAAGACCTACTTTCCAAAACTGGTACTGTAAAAAGTATTACAGTTTCCATATGAATCTATTTTAACTGCCACAGAGGAACTAAAACTTGTAAAAGTGGGAGGATGACACTAGAAATGCCAAATGTTGCAGTAATTTTTGTAGAAATTTGAAATTTGCATCTCTCTGGTTTGGGCTTTGTTTATGGTTGTAGGCTAAAACAGCACTTTTTTTCTGGGATAGGTGGGTACATGTGCAAGGAGAAGGCTGAAATCTAACCCATCTAAATGAAAGTTTGCAGTCTCAGGGAAGATTTAATAAAGGATAGTAACTGGTTTTTGGGTTGAGTTCCAAGTAGAATAAGTAGTGTTTAAGTGGTTTATCAAAACCATTGAATATATTCAATACACGCATTCTGATGTTCCATAGTTTTGTCTTGCTCTTTGAGTGTTAATTATTCACAATGAAAATATTTTGGATACTGTCAAAAGAATTTATAAATTTAACTTAAAGAAAAATGGAATGTAAATTGTCAGTTTGTAGTTGATAGAATAAAACTACTTGAAATTAATTCAAATATTTAAAATATTTTTGCTAGTAAATTGGTTCCTGGCATTAAGATTGATCGAGCTAGCAGACTGGCTAGCAGGCTACTGGCCAAAACTGGTTGGTTACCCATGGCACATGTTAATCAGTGGTTAACCGATAAGCTTAAAAATGAAAGGCAAAGAGAAATTACTTTAGGATATTTGGTACAATAAGGTATGTAATTTTTCTTCTGATTTTTGGAGGAGGGAGTGTGATTAAGATATACTAAATGGAAATCCATACAAACCCAGCCATATTGTTAAAATATTCAAATATGCCTTACTGTAACAAGAAAGCACTGTAATGCACTGAAATCAGCAGTAGAACAGCTGTGTTTTAAAGGACAGTACTTTGAATGTCACTTGACAATTTGCTTTCAATTAGAAGTAATTTACAGGAAGATGCCCACAAGCTAATCTTTACAGGATAATTAAGTTCCATTTTCTTTACTTTTAATTAAAAAGCAGAAAAGATTTAGCTGATCCATAAAAAATGTTCTGTTTAAACATTCATCAGACTTCACACTCTTTTTTTTTGTTATTTGTTGTAGCAGATGTTATCAAGACTACAGTCTGCTCTGTTTTAAACCCAGTATATTTGGGAAGTGAAACACGAGTTGCAATAGGCATATACAGCTGAGGTATGATCATTTAGCATCTCTGTATTTGAATAGCTCTAAAATGATATCCCTACTCTGGGCTTTAATCTTGCTCTTTCCATTGCTTGTTGTGGTGAAAGAAAGCGAAGCAGATGATCAGTTCTGTGGATGCTAATAGTATTTTCTTGCTTGCTTTTCTTGTTAATTTCCTAATGCCATTAAAATCAGAAGTCTGAATGCAAATATGAAACCAAGTAGCTTCACCATTAAATTTGCATGCTAGGAAAGTTGCCTGCATGTCTTTAGACTAGATGAAAAGGAGACAAAATAGATTGCTTTGCTGATTTCATACTGAATAAAAATAAAAATAAAGTGCAGAGTTCATATGAATGTCTAAACACTCATATAGTGGTAAGTTTTTAAGGAGGGAAGATTAATCTGTTTCTCCCAGATACTTCATCATCATCTTCGCAGATTTTAAGAAGTGAAAGGAAATTCAGTTAAGAATTTTAAATTTGCCCTTTTAAAACAACTTCATACAGTGGAAAAAATTAAGAATTGAGGACTCGTTTAAATTTAAATGGATAACAGAGTGTGTGCTGCAAAAAATTCTACATATAAAATTGAAACTAATACATTTTTTTAAGTGTGAGATCTAAGTAATTGTTTTGTTTTTTTATTGGTGTAGCCCCACTTACTTAAGTGAACATTTGAGAATTTGTGTAACAGTGTTGCAATGTTAAGAAAAGTACCTGAATACTTCCTTTAAGTATGAAGTATGCTCTCAATGAATGCTTGACTCAGAACTGACCAAGTTGGTGATTATTTTCCATAATTGCTTTTGAACTGAAGGCAAAACCATAGAATCACAGGGTGTTTTATGTTGAAAGGGGCTTCCAGAGATCATTTAGTTAAAACCCCTGCTCAAACCAGGACCTGTTTAGATCAGGTTCCCACCTGAGTTTTTAAATGGATCTCCTTTAGTTAGCAACTAGTTCTAATGTTTGACTACCATCACTTTCATCTCTTTTTCCTTGGTTTTTAATTAAAATTTTTTTGTTGTGTCTTGTGTCCATGGCTTCTTATCCTATCTTTGCACACTTCCAAAGGCAGTGTGGCTTTGTCTCCTCTGTAACCTCCCATTAGGTATTTGAAGACAGGAGGAACTTGTACTAAAACTGGACATCTCAGCTCTCTTGACCTTCTCCCTTGCTGCAACCCCTTAGCAGTCTTGTAGTCCTCTGCCAGCCCTACTCAAAACCAATCTATGTCTGTCCTGTACTGAGGAGCCCCAGAGTGCATGTAGTACTTAAGATATGGTCTCACTGTTGCTGAATGGAGGGGAACGGTCACCTCAATTTGCTGTCTAGTCTGTTGCTTATGTCCAAGCACGTTTGACATTTGCTGCTGCAAGGGCATGCTGCTGATTCACACTCACCTTTTTCACTAGAACTGCCAGGTCCTCTTTAGTAAAGCTATTTTTCAGTACCTTGGTTACTGGCCTGTACCTGGTGCATGGGATTAATCTGTAACAAATGCAGAATTTAGGATTTGCCTTTATCGAACTTCATGTTTTTGACAATCAGCTTCTCCAGGTATCCTCCTGGGCAGCAGCCTTCCTCTCCAGTGTGTCTCAGCAGCTGCTACAAATTTGATACTATTTCAGGCTTGCTGAGGGGCATTCTCTTCTATAGTTCAAAATATTAATGAAGATATTAAGTCATACTGACCCCTGAGGGGATACCTCTAAGAGTATCCAACTGGAATCTAGTTGAATTTGATAGCAACCTGTTCAGCCTGGTAATCTAGCCAGTTTGCACTTAATTTATAGAACCACAAATGCAATGCATATCTTAAAGGGTAAATATTCTTGAAACAGTTAGCTTTTGAAAATAAAAGTATTTTGTCTGGGTTTTTTTTCCATAAATGAAGTCTAGAATTATAATATCCAAAATTACTGAATTGTCCTGAGTTGCAACACTTGAATTAAAAGCTTCTCGATATCTCAAGTTTTAGATTTACTCTTAAATTAGCAGATAGATCCACAACTGCTTTCTAAGAGCATGTGGATTTAAACACAATGGCCTTTCTAAATAAACTTTGAGGTGATTAAAAACATGATAGAACAGGTTTTGTTGAGGTTAAGAGCAGATAGCATAGTCTGCAAAGAACACAGAACCAGCTTCCCAGAAATCATCCTCAAATTGAGCTTTTTGAGAATTTAACATTCAGAACTGTCTTGATTTGGGCAAATTTATTACCTTTTTACGCTGTGCTAGTGTACAGCTCTGTTTGTACATGGATGCATTTTAGGAAACATTCAGTATAAACCCTCCAAGTGACTTAAGGTATCTTATCCTTCAATTTTAACAATTTTTTTACAATTACTCTTTATAATTTCCCCCGACAAAATTATTTGTAGCATTATTAAGAGACAGAAGGAAGAGAAAGTGATTTGTTGTTCTGATTTGGATGTTTGGGTTTTTTTCATAAATGTCTAAGCATGTTTGTCTTCATCAAAAGGCATATGGAGAATAAAGGATACTCTTACAAGTCACATCTAAAAAAGGCTAGCAGACTATGTGGAAATACATTAGAACATGCGCTTGTTCACAGAAGAGTCACTTCATATGCAGTTAGGATAATTTGTGGTCATTCTTAGTGTCAGAATCTTTACCTATCTTAATTGTTTGGCATCTAAGATAAGTTAATTATTTATATTCCTTTATGGGAAGGAAAATAAATAATTTTAGAGGGTCATTTATTCTTTCAGTTTGGCATCCTACTTCAAGGCTGCTTTAAACCAGCATGCTTCTGAGAAGATAGTGGTGACCTCTTTTCTTTTGGCTGTTAGTTCTTAAGTCTGTTCACATATGGCACAAATGTTTGTGTGTGTGTTGAGTGAACTGGGAGAAAGAATAGTTCCTAGTAAACACCTACACTCCCACCCCAGTTCAATTTTCATTCAAATCAATTTCTTTATCTAGTTCACCTGATGGCCACACAAATACTTGTGCTAATCCATTGAAGAGGGCAATGACACTATAAGCAAGCAGAAGGGTAGGGCAGCTTCTTTTGGGAATGCAGCCTGATGGTATTGGCATGAGGAGATAATAAGACTACACTTCTAGACAGCTGCTTTAGGACGGAATCACTCTGTGATACTCAGAAAAAATGCTCTGCTTTTTTTAAAGTAATAGGTAGCAGTACTTCAATTAGTTGCTCATTGATTATACTTATATTACAAAAGGCAGAATACTGTCCATCTTGAACGAAACCTTTTATGAGATAGAGCTGCAAATTTTTTTCCTTATGTGCCTTACAGCCTCTTTATTTATGTATCTACATATGAAGGTAAACTTTCTGTGACTACTTTTCTTAAAGATATTCTGATTTTTTCCTTATGAATGAAGAGTACAGGCTTGAACTCAGATTAGTATAAGAAATTATATTCTTTCAATATTTGCTTTAGAAAGATAGATCTGGATAGAACTGAACTATTGTCTTTATGATACCAGTTGCCTTTAAATGTGAAAACTAGTAGATGCAATACTGTTGTTTTGCTGTGTTTTAACTGTATAGAAACATTGATTATGTTAATCAATATAGTAATGTATTCATGCTACATTTGATTACTTTTTTTGTAATTGGATAATATCAATGAAGCTTAACACTAGTCATAGTCTCAGGATGGTGAGAGTCTTGAGGAATAATTTGCGATGTATTCTGATTCTCTGATACTGTGGGTTGAGATGTTTCCCAGTTACTTAATTAGCGTACTTCGTATGATTTGCTTTGATGGACAGGGAAAATGTGATAACTGGCAGAACTGTAAACAAAATAGTAAAACACTTTTCTGCTTTGAATCTGGAAAGTTGAAGATAGTCCATTTTATATTGTTAAAAATGTTGATGTTCAGATGTTAAAATTTCATTGATGTGCCACTGAAATGTCGTTCAAAGATGACATTTTAGCATTATGACCTGAATTCCTATGCAAAGCAACTTTCCCATTTAAAAATATTTTGCTTAGCTTCAGTGAATTGCAGTCTCATAAATACATAACTATTGTCAAATCAAGAAATAAAATATTAATTTAATTCTTTCACATAAATGTCAACTCAGCTTCTGTTAAATGCAATTTTTCATGTTTCTACTGCTTTTTTGTCCTAACAATTTTAGATTTTAAGGTTGTGATGGTGCATCTGTTCCTCCCATGTTTCATTATGATGACCACTTGTATCATGTAATTGAAATAACTCCCTCAGAACAAGAATGTTGAGGAAAAAACCAAGAAATTATTACTCACAACTTTTAGTCCTTTTTAAAAAAGTATTTTTTTGCAGTATTTTAAAACTGTGGCATGAACTGTCTGGAAGCACAACTTGTTTGATTTAGGGTGGAGAGAGGAAAAGGTACTAATGGAGTTCAGACAAGCAGTAATTAGCTAGACCAATAAATAGGACAATTTAATAAATGATTTATAGCAAGGAGGATCATGATGCGTAACATAATGGTGACGGTCTTGTACTTAAGTTATGAGTAGAAAGCCAAGGTGTAGGCAGAGGAAAATACCTCAGAAGAAATGCTGTATTTCAATTTATGTTAGAAATAATATAATATTAAATGATATTATAATAACTAATATTATTTAGTAGATAAAATATTAAGCTCATGTGTCTGATACTTGTATGAGACTACAGTATCCTATAAATCATATTTCACAAAAAACCACAGTTAATCTTAAGCATTGAGAAATGTGTATACTTGATATGTGATAGTCTGTGAGAATCCAGAAGGATGAGGAGAAACTGGAAAGATTTTACAGTAATAGTTTTCTTTTGTGTAGTATTCAGCCATTTCACCTTACATTTGCTTTGCTTTAGAAATTGTTATGAATGCACAAAAGCAGTCAGAAAAATTTTGTATATGCATGAAGAATGGGGAAATAGCTGAGAAAAGGGGAGAAAAGAAGCAGTCTGTATGTAGGTTAAGGAAATGCAGCATCATGTAATGGAAAGACCCAACAATTGTTTGGGGAAGTTGTAGTTCATTTTCAGCTCTTCTACAGTTGTTGCTATTGCTTCTTAAGTTTCATCAGTCACTTGCAATGAAAAGTTTAATTAAGAATAATTTATTAATTATTGTAGTTACAGCAGTATTTATATCCGAAGGAGGGAGGAGATACTCCCATGAAGGGTGGATGTGCGGTGGTCACTGTCTTAAAATCTCTTATAATATATTGGGTGTATCTAATCTCTCTTACTGTCAATGCAAAACCTTCTACTGAAGGTCTGTCTTGTACAACCTAAGTACTAAAAGGTAAACATCTAGCCAGTTATCTAAGCTTTCCTTAGCAGTCATGACAGTGGGCACTTCCCGAGAACTGTGTTCTCACATCATGATGTAGATGTCCAACAAAAGACAGAATGATCTAAAATTAAGTGGATTAGATTAGACATCTGATTTACAGGTGCTTCAATCAGGTAATATGCATCCTTCTTTTCCATGATAGTTAAGGATATATTTTAGAACATACACATAGTAAGGATAAGTAAGTGCCAGTAGTATGTTACACTGCCTATAAATTATAAAAATCACAGTTTGCTAACCTTACTTTCCTTTACAATATTTACCAAAAATTAAGGAACAAATCATAACAGAACACAGAGCGAATTCTTTCAGTCATAGGAAGTCATTTGCTTCAACCAATGACAGAAAATCTAGTCCACCTAAAAGCCCCCTTTCTTTTAGCCCTGATACTGCACAGTTAGCATTTCCTTTCATAAGAAAGAAGTCATATAAACTGACCATCAAACATATGTCTTTTTCTCACCTCAATTTGTCATATTTACATCTTCCTTAGTACTTAATTTCAAATTTGATCTCCTGTTTCAGAAATACCTGCTTAAGCTAGAACTGTTTCTAAAGCAAGGAAGAATCAACGATTTTTACAGAAAGAACCATTGAATACTTTTCTGGATATTACAGAAAAAATACTACAGAAAATAAATTTTAATAATAAATTCTTGGATAATATCTTAGTTAAATATTTAAGAATATTTTGTTCAATGTCTTTTTTCCCTTTGTTTACTTTTTAGTGTTCATTTATTTATTTTAGTAGCGTTTCTCTGTTGATGTCAAAAGGGTTATAAATCCTCTTACAGACTGAGAGTTATACATGTTTAAAACATGTTAACATGATGTGTGTAATATAACACAAATATGTATATATACATACACATTCTAAAGGAAAAGTTGGACTGAGAGATGAACTTCCAGTTTCAAAGCAACAGTACCCTTGATCTTCTCTTTTTATATATAAGTGCAAATAGGAATTCATTTTATTTATGTAACATCTTTCATTAATGTCAAAACCTTGAGGCACCATATAAGACAATAAAATTAAATCAGAAAAATAAAATATAAAAAAGGTACCTAGGCTTTTTAAATGGGAAAGCAAGGCAAAGGGAATATATTCATACCTTGTAAATTCTAGAAAAAAAATGGTGTTTTTAAAAGTGAAAGTACTTTAGTGCATTCCCTTCAGGAGCCCTCCTATGCAGTTACAAAATTTATAGCTACTGAGTGGTACCTAAGTTATAATATCCATCAGAATTCAGCTTTCACTTGTACTTGAGCCTTTACAATTTGTTAGAAGGGGATATTTAATGTCACTGTTATTTTTTAGGCTTATGCTTTAAGGAACAAAAAGTGGATGCAATGTAATGACAGTAGCCACAAAATGCAGCTGGGGGACAAGACAAGACTGGACTCAAACTCCAAATCGTCTAAGATGCATAGTGCTTTTCAAGAACAGTTACTTGAAACTGAAGCTGAGGTCATATCTCTCAAGCGCCAAATCAGAACTTTTAGTGGGATAGGTACAAAATGAGAACATATCTCTTCACAGGATAAATATTTCTATAAACGGTTTTAAAAGTCTTTAACGATGGCCTTTTTGAAGCCATAAAGAGATCTGTTTTGATCAATGTAGCATATTGTGATGTGTGTCCTTAAAGATGAGGAAGAATGGCAAGTGGTCAAAATTGAGAACATTTTGGTACTATAATTTAGAGATAGTAGGAATTCTTTTATTACCAGTGTTGCAAGATGCTCTTTGATTCTCCAAGTATGATTGCTTTGGAAAGAAACTTAAGCAAACATGTAAAAGTCTTCCCCACATCCTTCCCCTTCACCAGGACATCTGAAACTGATATCTTTGTGCCAGTGAGAGAAGAATACCTTTTTTATTACAGAGCTGTTTCCTGTTAGTGAAGAGGTAAGCATATACTGGTATTGCTGTTACTGTTCCGTGGCTACAGTAAGCTGACATGAAGCTTTATCGACCTGTTTTTTAAAACATAAGTTGAAGGAAACTGATGAAAATTTTACAGCAGCATTTACGTGGCTTAGATCCAAATGACTAGTCTGATTTTTATCTTTGTAAATCTTTTTTTTTTTTTTACCGAAACAGTGAAAGCCATATATATATAGAGCTACTGAGTATGTTGTACAGATTGTGCCAATTATCACATAAGAATTTACAGTCTGAGTTTGCTTAGATAGGCACACAGATGGTTAATTAGGTAATTGATGAACAGGCCAGTAGGGCAATATATTTTCTCAGGTGTCTGCTTGTTATATAACAGCTATTAAAACATGGAAAACACATCCCCCCCGCTGAAGGGTACAATCCCAAAGACCTTTTCTCCCAGGAGAAAAGTGGAGAGCTTCTAGCTGGTAGAGATTTCTCTGTACTAAATCCTGTTTCTTACTTTCTCAGATGATCTGAGAGAGAAAAGTTAATGATTATAAACTTAGGAGAACACACATTTGTTTCTTTTTTTACTCTGGGTTTAGTCCTCTTCCCATTATACCATTTCATAATGGGTCACAGTGCAAATGTTTTTGGCTATATCCACTGTATTTTTTTCAGATTGATTATGATTGATTCATATGAGGTATATTCAGGTCAGGCTCTTCAATGGGAGAAATGTTTGGCTGGAGACTCATAATTTTTCTTAGACATAAATTAAACAATTGTGCTGTTCAGCAATGCCAAGGTGGAGGCAGTTGCTTCCTGTGGAAAAGCAAAAAATTAGGGAGTAAAAATATCTGTTACTGTAACTTTCAAGAGCCTGGAAATCAGGGGTGAAGTGTTTCAGGGTCATAATTGCAATGTAAGGGCCTGAATGCTGTGCAAGTGTGTGTTTGTTCCTAATTTCCCTTTTGTATCTGAGCCCTCTGTGCTTGAAGTAGAGGTTTTACCTAGAAATATTGACAGATGCCCCTAAAAAAGTATTGCTTAGGATTCATAAATCTCACTAATTGTGTGTGTACTTGGTTTAAAGGCCAGGGAGTTAGCTTTGGTCCTTAGCTTTGGTCGATAGGTTTGCAAGTGATCAAAACAGAACCAGAAAGTGAGATTTCAGTTCAGCAGTTAGTGACCATAGAGTCTTTCAGGCTCTACAGAGGGATTTGGGCTGGATTGATGGGCTAAGGCCAGTTTTGTGAGGTTCAACAAGCTAAGTGTTGCATCCTGCACCTGGATCTCAACAACCCTATGCAAAACCACAGGCTTGGGGATGAATGGCTGGAAAGGTGTCTGGCAGAGAAGGACCTGAGGGTACTGATTGACAGCTGGCTGAATTTCAGCCAGCAGTGTGCTCAGGTAGCCAAGTAGGCCAATAGCATCCTGTCTTATATCAAATAGCATGGCCAGCAGGAATAGGGAAGTGTTTGTCCCTCTGTACTCAGAGCTGGTAAGGCCACATTTCAGATATTGTGTTTAGTATTGAGCCCCTCACTACAAGAAAGACATTGAGTGCTGGAGCTGGTGCAAAGAGGAACAGTGAAAACGGTGGATAGTCTGGAGCACAAGCCTTATGAGAGGTTGCTGAGGGAGTTGGGGTTTTTTTTGTCCTGGAAAAAAGTATGGTCAAGGGGGGACCTTATCACTCTCTGTAACTACTTGAAAGGAGATTGTGAGGAAGGAGGTATTAGTCTCTTCTCCCAAGTTAAAAATGATAGGACAAGAGGTAATGGCCTCAAGTTGTGGCAGGTGAGGTTTAGGTTGGATATTGGGGAAAATTTCATCACCAAAAGCTTTGTCAAGCACTTGAACAGGATGGTGATATTTAAAGACATGTAGATGTGCTGCTTAAGGACATGGTTTAGTGGTGGGGTGTACAGTGTTGGTTTTATGGTTGGACTTGATGATCTTAACGTTCTTTTCCATCCTAAATAGGTTTTTGATTCTTGGATCACTTCCTGCCTGCCTTATGTTTACTAGAATTGTTGCAGGATTGGTTTAGGTTCCATTTTCACTGATGGCTGAGGATCTAAGCTGATTCTTAACAGTAAACAGGAGGATGGGTAATGTACTGGAAGAAGAGTAGCGTTGTGCTCATTTTTAAAAAGGGTAGAAAAGATGAATGTTGGAACTACCAACCTATCAACCTCACCTCTGTGCCTGGGAAGATCATGGAACAGATCCTCCCAGAAGCTATGCTAAAGCACATGGATGATGGGGAGGTGATTATAGGCAACCAGCATGGCTTCACCAAGGGGAAATCCTGTATAGCCAACTTAGTGGCTTTCTGTGACCTCTAAGATTGTCCAGTCCAACTGTCAGCCCAACGCCACCATGCCTACTAAACCATGTTATGAAGTGCCATGTCTGTGTGGATTTTGAACACCTCCTTTTCTCAGATGTTGCTCTGATACAGAATTTTGTGCTTTCTGTGGTGTACAGTTAGGAAGATTTGCTGCTCTCCACAAACTATGTCAGCAGCAGTATCACCTTGTGTATTTTGTTAGTTACATATACAAAGTTATGTTAGGATGAAAGTTACTATGCATATCAACTGTCTGTTGAAGAGAGTTGCCTTCATCATTTAAGTAGAGGATAAGAAGGAAAGTTTGGCTTTCAAGTTATATATGTGTTACTTAGTAGATGAAAAAAGAATATTGCCGATAGCTCTGTGGAAGATAATTTTCAGTGGCTAGAATCTCATGAGTGTTTTGGATTTTCATAAACACTCAACATTGGTACATTCTCTTTTAAACCAAGGTCAAACCAGGTGATCTGAAGGAAACAGATCATTTTTTCTTGTATTAAAAACATATGTTCTCTTATATTTACAATTTAAAATAAGCATATTACAGAAATAGGGATTTTATGTTAATATCTAAACAAGATGTAGAGAAAATAGTGCCTTACAGTGTCCTCATGTTTTAAGCTTGAAATGTGAACATCTTCTCATGGTTTTGGCTTCACATCTAAATTTTCGTCCATATGTAGAACATATGTGGAATCTGTAAATTTTTGGACAAAAGTGAAGTGAAATAAACGCTGTACCTAGAAAATGGAAATCACAGCCAAGTGAATTGGTATGCAGATTTGGTTTTGGATGAGGAGAATTAGCTCTATAAAGTGGTACTTTTATAGATAAAGAATAGAAAATGTTAGTTTTTGGCATAGTGGTGTCCTATTAATGAGGTGTTTCTCTGCTCTATAATGAGACTTGCAGCGGGTGACAATTTCACCTTGTGCTGCATGCTGAAATTCACAGGCAAGGAATTATGTCTTTTTCCTTGTTTGTACATCTGGGTGTCAAGTTCAAAATGGAGGTATATAGTTTAAAAGTTTACTTAAAAACATTGAGATAAATAAGAACTGTTTTTCCTTTTTGCATACTATATATTTTGATGCCCAGTTATAAAAAAAATTCTGTTTTGCAGAGGACAGAATAATGGTTAAATATCACATAAATGGAATATAAATTATTAAAATTACTCCTATGTGGTGTAAATTAGTAAAAAGTACAATAATTGTACACTGGGCAGTTTTTTGTAAATTGGACTTTTTTTTTTCTTGCTTCAGTTTATATCTAGTGAACTATTAAAGTCAGTTTACTGTGGCTTTGGATGGATGTAACTGATGGCAGAATCTGAGTGCCATTGCTTTTGTCTCAGGTAGTTGCACTTTTGATCAACTGCATCTGAAGAAATATACACTTATGTTCAAAATCACTCTTAAAATGACTGTGATATGCTTCTAGTCTTACATAGCCACGTATTTATCAGATATTTTGCCTTTACCATGTGTTGTATTAAGATTTTATTATACTGACTGTTCTAGAGTTAAAACTAAAACTGTCATCGGTTGGGCCCAAAGGTTTGAATTAGAAGCAGTTAAAGCTTCTGTTCCTGGCTTAATTGTAACTGAGTTGATTAGGAAGTACTTCATAACAGGCAGTAAATTTCCATAGGTTGCTGTTGCAGGGCTTACCTGTCAAACAAAAATGACTAAAAGGCCAGTACCTGACTGCTTCCTCTGACAGCATTTGTAGACAGGCTTTACTGGAGATTAGGACTCTTCACTTTCAGAGCTTAACAAGCAGCTGTGGGCTGAATAATGAAGTTGAGTGGAGACAAGTTACAAATGTTTGTGTAGTGTGAGTCCTGTCCTTTCACAGACAGAGGCCAAAATGTATTTAATACAGTGGTCTTGAAAGCCATATTCAGTTCTGATGATGTTTGCTTGGTTTCCTACTTTCATGAATGAATCATAATTTTCTCTAGGAAATTTGGAGACTGCCCTGTTCTGTCAGAAGACATAACGAAGAGCTTTAATATTAATGGTGAGACAATGATTCTAACAAACATGCTTTTATACTTTGCTAAAGAAAAATGATAAAATGATTGTATCTGCAAATTGAGTAGACGAAGATGAACAAAATTTTGAGCAAGTGAAACTTGCCAATTCCAGGACTTCTGAACAGAAGTTTGTCATGCATATTATTATACATGTGATCTTATTATTAGTTTTGATTCCTATTGTTTGGTATTTTTCCTGATGGCCTACTTGATTTATTCTAACTCTGATAGAAGCACAAGACTTGCTAAGAGCATCTGCAAGTATTCCATCTGCTTGAATCTGCTTGTAATATATATAAGTATTTAGGATAAGTGAGTTGTGTGATTCAGCACACATCTTAAAACTTCAGAAAATACCTCTCAGCCCTAAGTACAGCCTGCCTCCTGTTTCTCAGTTTGGTGAATGAACATAATTAAAAAATGTCCATTTTTATTTCTTCATTGTAATTTAGAGCTTTTAGTGCACCCTCTTCCTTTTGTGTAATATTTCTAGCTCAGAGTGGGAAGTAATAATAGGTCTTTGCATTTCTGTAATATGTTACCCATGTCAAAGTACTTAAATGTTTTAATTGATTAAAGCTTGCTACATGGCTGTGGGATTGGTAAGGACTCTATTCCTGAAGCAAAGCCATCACTTAAAGATTTTAGAGAGGTTGCAAGCACAGATATCACTCCAGATGTGTTGCTTCTATGAAGACTTCTCGCCTATGTGTGTCTGTTACAGGCTGACACCTCATTCTTTTCTTATGTTTTAAGAAATAATTTTCAGCACCTACAGTTTGATATACACATATTATCAGTAGGTAGTTCCTTTTAAGGACTGAAGCACTGTAGAGGCTAAATGTAGGTGTTTGAGTTTTAAAAACATAGGTGTCTGCCTTAGCGGGTTACTCTCAGTACCTGTGTAAATTTTTAATGCACAACCCCTGCCCCCCAAGTCTGCAGGAAGTCTTATGTTCTTTCAGAGGGTGTTTCTTTACTCTTGCACTGAGGATGGAGAAGCTGGCAGTACCTAGCGAGTACCACAGAACCACTTCTGAGCTCCACGAGGTCTCATGAGGCTTGAGGCAGGTGCCACACACTTTGTCCTTCACTCCTTGGAGGACCAGGCTGAATTATCTTCTGAAATGAGTGATTTAGCTGAATATATCCGCCCTCTGTCAACTGACTGCCATAATGAGGAGGCAAGAACAGTTTTTGCTATATGTCTTTGGGTCCCATTACATTTCCAGTCTTGGCTAAAATGTGGTCATCCTAGAGGCCAGAATCATTTTACTTTTGATAATAACATAGACCGTTTGATACTTTCTTGAAATGCAGATCTGTGAAACAGGTATTCTTTTACATTAGTAGACTTTGTACAGAGACAACTGTGTTATACTGGGTTTTACACTTCATGCTTTGTTTATCAGCCTTCAGTAAATGATTTCCCCGGGCAATATCTTATCCTTACATCATATTTCTGGTATCTCAGTAGCATATGTTGTACCCACTGGAGCACACTCTGTAGTTATGTCTTCATGATGCTTTCCAATGTCTTGTCATCAAATTGTACATCCATCTTGTGCTTAGAGATAAACAGATAGAATTGCAGCTCCCGGCGCAGAGAGCACCTGCCTCCTCCAGGCGCTGCTGGAGAGTGAGGCCAGAGGGGGCTTTGCCCTGGACACCTGAGGGGGCTCCCAGGCCCCAGGTGACATCACAGAAGGTGACGTCACAGAGGCCTCGGCCACAGCCCCGGGGGGGGGGAGGGTGGAAAGGGTCTCAGCACCCGCCTGGGGGCAAAAAAAAGGGGATCTGGGGAGGGTAGAAAAGGTGGATTTGGGGCAGAAATGGTGGATTTGGTGGCAGAAAAGGTGGATTTGGGGGTAGAAAAGTTGGATTTGTGCTCAGGTCTCCAAGAAGGCCAATGGCATCTTGGCTTGTATCAGACACGGCGTGACCAACAGGGCAAGGGAGGTTCTTCTCCCTCTGGACTTGGCACTGGTGAGACCGCTCCTTGAATCCTGTGTGCAGTTCTGGGCCCCTCACCATAAGAAGGATGTTGACGCTCTGGAGCGAGTCCAGAGAAGAGCAACGAAACCGGTGAAGGGGCTGGAGAACAGGCCTTCTGAGGAGCGGCTGAGAGAGCTGGGGCTGTTTAGCCTGGAGAAGAGGAGGCTGAGGGGAGACCTCATTGCTCTCTACAACTACCTGAAGGGAGGTTGTGGAGAGGAGGGAGCTGGCCTCTTCTCCCAGGTGTCAGGGGACGGACAGGACGAGGGGGAATGGCCTCAAGCTCCGCCAGGGGAGGTTTAGGTTAGAGATGAGGAGGAAGTTCTTCACGGAGAAAGGGTCACTGGGCGCTGGAATGCGCTGCCCAGGGAGGTGATTGATTCGCCTTCCCTGGAGGTGTTTTAAGTGACGAGTGGACGAGGTCCTGAGGGGCGTAGGTTAGTGTTTGGTGGGAGTGGTTGGACTCGATGATCCGATGGGTCTCTTCCAACCCGGTGATTCTGTGATTCTGTGATTCTGTGAATCCAAAGAGCACAGCCACATCTCTTGTTCCTGTATGAAAGTAGCTCTAAGAACGCTGGCATTCTGTGTCTCTCAAGACCTGATTATTAAATCCTGTGTACTTTGGATCAATCATGAATCACCAAAACTTATACTTTAGCTCTGTGAGGTCATGTAGAACTGAATAGTAAGTTACACCTGTTTTTCAAAACTGTAGAAAGCTGTATTCTGCTGTCCAAGTGTAGTGAGCTTATTGTGGGGAACACTAGCTGTTTAAAAGAAAGTGAATTGTAACCCAGGTATTAAAAAAAAAAAAAATTCCATGATTTAGAAGTTTAGGCTAAGTGTCCTGCTTTCTGAACTCCTACCCTAAAGCACAATGCAATAAAAAGTAAGCAAAAAAAAAAAGTAAGGTTTGCTGGTGTTGTCCGTGATTATTATTTACTACCTTTTGATTGTCTTTAAGCTTACATAGTCTTGAAAAAAACGTTATATGACTGAAAGCAGAAAACAGGCTCCTCTAGGATCCTTTCTAAACCACTTTATATGTTATTATTACTACAGGGTAATAACTAATACTGAGTGTATTTAACTAGTAGAGTTAAGTAGAAATTGTATGGAAAATTATAGATGTGATGAAACAGGGATAAATGTCTGAATCACTGCATCTACAAAACATCATATAATAATAAATAAGGAAGATGGTACGTAAAAGTGCAGCCCTAGTGTCGCTGGTTGCCTCTGCAATAACAGGTTAGATTCCCAGAAGTGAGATCTGGGAGCCTTCAAGGATAGAAGCCTGGCTGAAGATGCCAATTCAAATTTAGAATAATGTCTGTACTGTGTATCCAAACTTTAGTTTTAAATTACAAGCTGCAGCTGTTTGGTTGAAGAGTTGACAAGGCATGTGTTAGTCCTCTATTGACCAGCATAGTTCCATAGGTAGAGTTTTGTATGCATTTTTCCAAGAGGCTAACGGCCTCCTGTGCTTTAAACTGTACTATCTAGTGGAAGATTTGTGTTATAGTAAATAAAATAAGGCAAAGTCAGTTCAAGCAGAGGTATTGTTATGCCAGTGTACGTAAAAATATACGTATAGGGTCATTAATAGTAACAATAGTACTACCGCCAGTTTAGTATAGGAAAGCAGTAAATACAGATGTATCATAGAAGTGAATTGTAGCATTTAATCTCAGGTCATGAGGTTCTGAAGCCTGTTAATATCTACTGATAATTATTTCAGTGCTCCTATAGAAGATGAGCTGAAGATTAGAGTTTTCTATGGAAAACCCAGTCAGAGAACTCTAATGGTAATGAAAATGTGAGAATTGCAGTTTTTATTATTTGGGAGTTAGGACAGAGAGGTAGTTTAACAGTAATTTGAGCAGAAATTTGATACTGGTTGGACCTTTAAAGTTTATTTTTGAAATAATGCATTGGCCAGCTTCGTTCCTCTTTGGATGCACTTCAGCAGCTCAATATCTTTCTTGACACAAGAGGCCCAAAACTGAACACAGTATTTAAGTTGCAGCCTCACCAGTACTGAGTATGGAGGCACAATCACTTTGTTGGTCTTGCTGGCCAGACTATTTCTGATACAAGTCAGGATGCTATTGGCCCTCTTGGCCACCTGAGCATGCTACTGGCTGAAATTCAGCCAGCTGTAAACCAGCACCCTCCATTTTTTTTTCTGCCAGACACCTTTCCAGCTGTTCATCCTCAAACCTGTAGTGTTGTATGAGGTTGTTGTTACCCAAGGGCAGGGCCCAGCACTTACGCCGTGTTGAACTTCACACAACTGGCCTTAGCCCTTCAATCCAGCCTTTCCAGGTCCCTCTCTAGAGCCTTCCTTTCCTGAAACACTCCAGCCCAACTTGGTGTGATCTTCAGCCTTACAGAGAGTGCCCTCAACCTCCTCATCCAGATCATTGGTAAAGATACTAAATAGAATTAGACCCAACATTGAGTCCTGGGGAACACCACTTGTGACTGGCTGCCAAGTGGATTTAACTCCCTTCACCGTAACTCTCTCTGCCTGACCATCCAGACAGATTTTTACCCAGTATGCCCATCTCGGTATTGAGCAGCCAATATTTCCAGGGGAATGCTGTGGGAAACTATGTCAAAGGCATTATTAAAGTCTACATAGTCAATGACCACAGGCCTTCCATCATCCATTAATTGGGTCACATTTTCCTAGAAAGAGATCATGTGGATTAGGCAGGACCTGCTCTTTCTAAATCTGCGTTGACTGGGACTGATCACATGGTTGTCATTTAAGTACCACACGGTGCCACTCAACATGATCTCCCCACAACCTTATCTGGCACCGAGGTCAGGCTGACAGGATGTGGATCTCCAGATCCTTCTTCTGTCCCTTCTTGTAGATGATTGTCTTATTTGCTGATCTCCAGTCAAGTGGGACCTCTCCAGTTAGCTGGGATTACTGGTAAATGTTTGAAAGTGATTTGGTGAGCACTTCTGCCAGTTCATTTAGTACTCTCAGGTGGATTTCATTCAGCCCCATAGACTTGTCCAGGTGGACTAGCAGGTCGTTAACCATTTTCCCTTGGATCATAGGGACTCCAATCTGCTACCCATCCCTGTAATTTTGCTCAGGGTGTCGAGAATCTAGAGAAGAACTGGTCTTACTATTAAAGACTGAGGTGAAGAAGGCATTAAGTACCTCATCCTTTTCCTCATCCTTTATCGCTGTGTTTTCCTCCACATCCAATAAAAGCTGGAGATTTTCTGTAGCCATGCATTTACTGCTGATATATTCATAGAATTTTTTTTTAATTAACCTTTAGCTCAGTAGCCAGTTTAAGTTCTAGTTAGGTTTTGGCCCTTCTAATTTTCTTCTTGCATAATTATCCTGACATCTTTGTAGTTCTTCTGAGCTGCCTTCCCCTTCTTACAATGGCCATAAACTTTACTTCTTTTTATTTTCCTGAGTTCCTGCTGGGGCTCCCTGTTCAGCCAGGCTGGTCTTCTTCTCTGTTGGCTTGTCTTCTGGCACATGGGGACAGTCTGCTTCTGTGCCTTCAAGACTTACTTCTTGAAGGATGTCCAGCTTTCCTAGACAACTTTGTCCTACATGGCTGCCTCCCATGGGACTTTGACACAATAAATCTTGTAAACGGACCAAAGTCCACCCTCTGGAAGTTTTGCAGTTCTGCTGACACCCCCCCCCCACTTCTCCAAGAATCAAAAACTCATGATTGCTATACCCAAAATGGCCTCCAACCATCACATTGCCCACAAGTCCTTCTCTGTTTGTAAACAGCAGGTTCAGTGGAATGCCTTCCTTGGTTGGCTTACTCACCAGTTGTGTCAGCAAGTTACCAGCCACACACTCCAGAAAATCTCCTCGCAAAGGAGAGAACCGTTTGCATCTCACAAGCCACTATCTTATATTTCTCAACTGGTGTTCACGAGTATTTATTTACCTCAGAGACCTGACATGCCATCTGTTTCCCTTTGCTGTGTCACAGGAACTATCCTCATCACACACTTATTTGCCACTGTTAAACTGAGTAGAAACACCAGTGCAGGTATGTACTGATTTACTTTTATGCTTCTTGTCTATGATTCTGTTGACCATCAACTTCACTCAGCAATGAAACATTTTTATTGTCTATCTCTAAATTAAAATCCTTACACCCAAACAGCTAATCTATTCTTACATTTTGAAAAAGTAAACCACCATGCATATGATTCCTGTTTACACTCCCATTACTTGTATCATAATGAAGCTTTTTATTAGGTGAAGTTGATGAAGGTATCGTATTGTTTACAAATATACAATTTTAGTCTGGAATTAGCAGGTTAATTAGTAGTCATATTGATGAGCTGCAGTTGTCTTTTAAATTAAAAGACATTTATTTAGACATTTATGAACTATTGGTTCCAATTTGATAATGTCAGAGTATATTTTGAATTTCTTTGCAAGAAATGTAAAATGTTATCTTCCAGCATTTTTCAAAGTGAATGAATCTTGATCAGATATATACTAGATATTTTTATTGTGCCAGTGATGATTTTTACTAGAAGATCTGAATGAAATTATGTATCTGTCTGCTATAGTCACTAGTATTTCTTTTTTTCTTGTAGCTGTAATCACTTTTTTTTAAATAGGACTTCTGTGGTATAAAAATTATTTAGAATGCTGGCATCAGCACTGTAAATTAGTAGAACTATTACGGAATTAATTTTTATCTTAAATTATGTTGAAAACCATTGAACCTTTATGGAAGGTTTCTCACCTCTTCCTTTCCCTTCATCCCTGCTGCCCCTAAGAGTTTGTCTTTTGTTAATATTTTAAATAAAGCTCAGTTTTTATAAGCATAGCAGTAGTTTTCTTTAGGTTAAGTCTTATGTAAGAACATAGTAGTACTTAGCTACATTATTTTCTGAGATACTTAAAAAATAATAATCTGATTTTCTTTTTTCCCTTGGTTCACAGAAGATATTTCTAAGGACTTTTCTTGTTGCAATTCCCACTCTATAGCTTTGTTTCAGTTGCATAATAGGGCTTAATTTTAAAATGCTTGTCCCTGATGCATTTTTCTCAAAATATAGCCAAAGTTAAACTTTTTTTTTAAAATTCTACTAATATTATGCATTTTCTCATTAAGTTACTCATAAAATCCTATTGGTGTGGCAGATGTCTTTGTCTGTCAAGAATAATATATGCATGATTTAGAAGAGATTGACTGACAGTTTTGAGTCTCCTAGAGTTGTGGAGTAGACCAGTATTAAGCAGAGCAAAGAAGTAACCAACAGTAACAAAGATGTTAGAAAAGATAAGCTTGCTAGAGAACATCAGTTATTTAGATTAATTATTTTTGATTAAATTAATACATGTAATTATTTAATGGATCTACTAACACAACACAACTTAGTTCTATACAGTACCAGCTGGGCTCCAAAATAGTTTTGTTTGCTTATGTATTTGGTTGTAGCAAAGAATATTTTCTTGGTACTGTGCTGTCTTGCATATGTGTGGTCATAAATCAGCTCTTGGCATAAAGCAGCCCTGTTCTTGGCTTTGAGGCTTATACCAAGTGTGACATCTTTAATATATCTACCTTGAGTTGGAAGGCTGTACCTCACTAAGTGTGAGAATTGACAAGTATTTGGTTCTAGGCACAAAGGCTTGAGAATGTCATGGTGAAAACCTGTAAAGCGTGTGAGGAAGAGAGCGCCATGACAGAGTCTGGTGGCAGGGAAGAAAGCATGCATATTTTTCTGAAGTTTGATCCAAATTTCAGTTCAAAACCTCCATCCCGTGTCCCTGTTTCCCCCCCCCCCCCCCCGCTTTCTTTTGCAATTAAAAGCCAAACTAGATTCCTTCGTCTCTTATTACCTGTTTTGGTGAAGGCACAAATATGTTGGTTTATATTGTGTACTAAATTTGATATTGCTTGCCAGAGAAAACTGGAAGAACATCTGAAGACATTAACTGGCAACAGAATAACCCTTTAAGGATATTTCAAGCCTGGATATTGATGATGAGGAAAAAATCCTATTCTGAGTGTTTCTTTTTCTGGGACATCAAGAAAACTCACAGAGGAATACATAAAAAAAATTCCAATAGTTTTGTGCTAAATAGATAGCAATTAAATGTTTGTCGTGACATGATAAAAATAGTTTCTCCATTAGTATTGGCGTAATAGTCTAATATTATTGATACTTGTGATATATGAATCCACTGTAAAATATTTCAAATTGAAGTACATTGAACTGTTGTATTTGATGGCAGTTGTGGCAATAATAGCAGAGGAGAGGAGAAGGAAAGTAAAACATAAGAGAAAAATATAATCCAGTGAAAATGAACTTCAGCTTCTGATTGACATTCCATGGTCTGTTTTTCTTACCTGGCACAGCTTTAAATATTCTCAAGTTCTTTGGCATGAACTGGGGAGATAAACCACAGGTTTTCTCCTTAGTCTTCATGCACAGGAGTAACAAAATATTGTAATATGTGGTAACATTCCATGTTGTTGCAGACTATAATGTTTTATACTTATATTTTTAGTACCAATGTCTCTTCTATAAAGATGTGCATCTTGAAAATCTAATTATGTTTGGAAGAGTTTCTGTTACCATGTGGCATAACAGTGATACACTGCCTGTGACTAGCAGTGCGGTGAGTCGTTTTTGGTATTTATTTCAGTACTATTAACCATGGCTGACTGTTACTATCAATATTTTATTTTATACATTGATTTCAAACCTCTCCTCTTTTAAAAGCAGTCTTGCAGTTGACACTGATTATTTAAGCTGGTTGATCATGTGTCTGTAATGGATAACATCTGATTCAGCCCCTAGTGTAGTCCTGGATACTTGTTCCACTCCAAATGTTGTAGATTCCTTCTCTTTTTCCAGAGCTCTTCTTGGTGTGACTGTCTTATGTAATGTTTGCTGTCTTCTGCCTTCCTGATCACCGTGAAGCAGAAACTGTCTGTGAAAATTGTGCCACATTCAGTTCTACTCACTTAAGTACCGCAAGCTGTAAGGGGAAAAAAAAAGAACAAAAGAAAATAGTAGGGCACCTAAGGCATCTGAGTAACTCTTAGACTGTAGCATGTGAGAAAGATTAAATTCTACCACTTACCTTTTTGTAAGGAGGTAAATTAAAGGGTCATGAAAGAAATCTGTTAGTATCTGAAGGTATAAAAATCTAGAAAACTGTAATATCTTTAGAGGAGTTACAATGAAGAGGAATGGATAGATGCTGGGTATAGATGTACTAGAATACTACAGAGTAGTCCATTGTAGTTGGCTCTTGATGAGGTAATACAAGGAAATGTATGACATCTGATATTATTGTAGAGTCACAGAGTGGTTGAGGTTGGAAGGGACCTCTGGAGGTCATCTTGTCCAACCCTCTGCTAAAACAGAGTCACCTAGATCAAACAGATTAGTAGCTGTGACAGGAAGTTTACAAAGTTTTAATTATATACTGGAAAATGTTTCGACAAATTAGATTTTTTAATTTTTTGTTAAGGGGAATTATGTTTGAAAAAGTCTGTTGGGGAAATGAGTTCAGTTGTGAATTAGTTCTTTAGTCATATTTTGACATTATTTAATGATAAACCATTAGCTGTAGTACATAGTTGTCACTGTTCTTATTTGCATCATAAAATAATACAATCTGATAGTTATTAGAAGTGTTTTCTTTTTAACATTTTAATGCAAACAGGAAACATTATAATGTAAGAATAATGATATGTTCCATAAATATTAAATGCAATCTATAATGATTTAGAATACAAAATGGTAAAATTCAATACTAGAATTTAATAGTAGTGAATATGTCAGGGAAAAATATAAAAAAAAAAGAATGAAAAATAGGACTGAGACATAAAGAATGACATTCCAATCTATAATTCTCTTTTACACTTTCTTCATATACCAGACCTTTTAAAAATATTTAGCTCCACAGAAAGTTTTTGAAAATGCGTATGTTGTCAGTTAATATATTTGTAAATATATATATATATATAAAGCTAATATCCTGTAAAAATCAGTATTTTGAATTTAGTTCCTTAGTTATCTTTTAGGGCAGCCATAGCAATTTAAGATTATTTAGAGTAATCTGTGACTTTTGTAAAATGCAACACTGCAAAATGATGCAGCTGTATTAGCTGAACTTTGGAAAAGCTTCTTTGAAGTATGGAGTTTTACTTGTAGAGTGAAACTGACACTTTAGGGAAGGTCCAGGTGTTTACTTCTTACGTGGGGGAAAATAATAAATAACTTCATGGATTTCATTCCTTCTAGGGAAATAAGCTGGCCAAACCAAAACCAAAACATAAGCCAGTCAAGGATATTTTGGTAGTCAAATTGTAATAGTAGCAGTGCCAGTAAACTTTAAAAGTGACTTAGTTTACTGAGAAGACTCAGCCTGGAATATGAATGCCTCATTTAAGTTTAGCATGTAAAACAAGCTATTAGAAAGGTTGAAGGTATAGGTGAAACATGTTTTTAGAACTCATATTTGCTATGGAAAAGAAAAGAGGAGATAGGTTATCAACTCATCGCCAGTGCATCCAGTGGCCTGATTTGTAAGTGTCGTATTATTCCACAAGTTGGTTCAGCAAAACAACAATCATGATAAGACGAGAGGAGAATGAATTCTTGTTTTGATTTGATGCTTATTGCTTTGAAATTTACATAGGCTTATAATAACACTTACCAGCCATCTGGTTTCCAGAGGAAAAAACTTTTTTTTTTCATTACTGAAGAGGTTAGGACATAACATGCACCATTTAAAAGCTCATTGTCTGTAAATGACATAATGACTTTGTGTTTTCAAATTATTAAGTAGTGATTAACTCAGAAAACCAGCAGGTTATGCCAACTCCTGGGGAAATGCAATGTATTTTGTGCAACCTTGCAATTCCTACCAGTGAGGAATCAAATTAAAGTAGTAAAAAAGTGAGCAGGGATATTAAAGAAGTCAAGTATATTGTCATATGCAATTCTCATTTGTTTTAAAAGGTGTCATTTGCTTATTTATATTTTGAGTCATTATACTTCTATGTATAAATAGATAGAAGTGTAAATGACATACAAATATTGTCATTTTTTAATAAATAATACTGTGTATGTGATGTAGACTGTCACATGCATATATTTTTTATTCCTCAGATGTGATGATAAAAGCAGGATTTTTTGTGGTGATTTTAAGATATACATGCTGATGAAGTATGGTTTAGTTATCCATTATATTTTGGGGTGACACGATAAATATTGTAATGATTTACTCTTTTAAGATTTTTAACAAAACAAAATACATTTCATCATTATGGTGCATCATTGTAAACCACAGCAACTGTTATTGTCACTAATCATAGCTGACAATCTAATGGGCAAAATGAGATCTGAATACAGAAAAAAAAACTATTCTTTTTTGGGCTAGAGGAGAGAAGGCTCTGGAGAGACATTGCAGAAGCCTTCCAGTACTTAAAGAGGGGCTAGAAGGAAGATAGGGAGGGACTCTATCAGGGACTGTAGTGATAGGATGAGGGTTAGTGGTCTTAAGCTGAAATAAGGGAGGTTTAGATTAGGTATTTGGAAAAAAAGTTTTACTGTGGGAGTGATGATGCACTGGCACAGGTTGCCTGGAGAAGTTGTGGATGCCCTATCCCTGAAAGTGTTCAAAGCCAGGTTGGATGAGGCTTTGAGTAGCCTGGTCTAGTGGGAGGTGTCCCTTCCCAAGGCATGGGAGTTGGAACAGGATAATCTTTAAGGTCCTTTCCAACTCAAACCATCCAATGAATATTCCTTTGCAGTGGACCCTTAGGTTTGGATTGCTTTATACTGGAAAGACACTGCTGATGCGCAGTTTGTGGCTTGTTGTGGCTAAATACTGCATCTTATTCTACCTGACATTTTTTCAGACTATTTGTTTTTTATGAAAACTATACACTAAACATTTATTTTACAATTTGATCTAAAGATGTAGTTCTAATTTGAGACCTTTCAGGTTTGTTCTGCACATTGATAACTCCATTATGGGATTAAAAAGAATGAATCCCCTAATGAATCCCCTGTAGTTATTTCAAGTTCAAAGCTCTAGGAATATAAGTAAGTAATTACATAATTCTTACATACTTTAAGTAGTATTTTTATTATATTAATCAAATTGTAAGAATCTCGCTAAGCTAAATTACCATTAATTTTAGTATGCATCTGCTGGACAAAGGTCATGAAGTGTGTGGTTTATCTTATTCCTAGTGTTACAACTTTAGAACTACTAGTTACTTTAGGCATGGTGGGTTTTCCCATGTGTGTATATTATATCACCTGCTGTGTTTCAAGTTTTTTCATTAAATGTGACACTGAGTTATGGATTGCTTTAGGTTCACTCACTTTTTATTGAGGTACAACCCAAACTGGTACTGAAGTCTACATTCAGACTCAGTAGGTTTGATCATGTTGTATTTGGGCTGTCTTTCAGAGGCACACTTTTCTGCAATGTTCTCTATTTTGCTTAAATTAGAAAAGACGAGGAAAGAAGCAGTAGTAATGTGATGAGAAATAACAACCTGTGAGAGAAGTAATGGATTCACTGTTGATTTCTGGACCTAAAAAGTCCAGATTCCTTTTTTTCTGGGTTTATTTATTTATTTATTTATTTATTTNTCTGATCCCTTAATGTACTTGATGTGAGGTTCTTCTTTCATCGTAGCTAACATGCTGGCCATTAAATAAACTGCAGCAGCATCATTAGTGGCTTCAAAGTGCTCCTACTAGCATCACATTTTTCCCTCCAGCAGGTGAGTGAGAAGAGTGATTAGCAAGTACCAGTATCTGTCACTTACTCACGATTACCAGAGGAGTTCTCTGTTTGGAGTGAGTGCTCCACTAGAGCTGGAGGTGGAGAGTGAGCTTTTGCAGCCTTCATTGCTGTGAAAAGCTTTGTGCTCTGAGCATGACTTGGCCATGGGGAAGATAAAATTTATCCTATTTTGGGTATGGTGTTTGGAACTTCTTTGTTATAGCAGTACACGGTAAAGGAGATGGGCTAGGTAAAGGCTTCCTGAGTAAACAGCTATGTATTGCTTATATGTTTTAGATCCTGAATTAAGACTTGAAAAGAAGCTTCTATTGCTTAACCAGTATCACAGCTTGCTATGTCTGGAGGAAAGGTTTAGCTGAAAATTTCTAGATCCTCCGAGAATTTCATTGGACTGGTCAAAGCAGTATGCTATAGATGTTATTTGACTGATGTTGACTGGTTAGTGTGGATGTTTCTATTCCTTGTTCTCTCAAGTTGAGTTTAAAAAAAAAAACCTACAAGAGTAAAACCAAGTGAAAAGGGAGTCTGAGTATTTTCCTGGAATTGCTTTATATGCTTTCTTGGTTGTATGTTGCAAGAGGAGGGAGTTTCCTTAATTGAAGAGGTGAATTATCAAAACTTTGAATAGCTTAATTGTAGAAAACAATATGTAAAAAAAAAACCTAAATTCAAATATTTAGCTACTTTCCCACATGAAAGATTTCAAAAAGATGCTGATTCCATTTGAAAGCAGATTTTGGAAACTATTAACAGCTGCTAACAATGACAAAAGTAATTTCATAAACTGTACCCCTAACTGTTCTAGCGCTGGTCCTCCTACTACTGTCCTATCTTGATCACCCATTCACAGTAATCGGCCACACTTGTAGCCTCTGAGACTGACGATGGACTCTCCTCTGAAAGTGCTCACTTTTAGAAGATGGCATCTCTAGGTGTCCTGCACCTCCGTTGGGACACTCTGCAGTTTCAGTACAAGATGGGGAACACTGTGATTGAGAGCAGCTTTTCAGGGAAGGGCTTGGGGGTGCTCATTGATGAGAAGCTTGACATGAGCCAGCAATGTGCACTCGCAGCCCAAAAGGCCAATTGTGTCCTAGACTGCATCAAAAGAAGTGTCCCTCCAGCAGGTTGAGGGAGGTTATACTTTGCCTCTACTTTGCTCTCGTGACACCCCACTTGGTGTACTGTGTCCAGTTCTGGAATTCTCAACATAAGATGGATATGGAACTTAAAGGAAGGCCACAAAGTTAGAGAACCTCTTCTGTGAGGACAGGATGAGAGAGTTGGGGTTGTTCATCCTGGAGAAGAGAAGGTTTTAAATTACCCAGTTTACCAAAGAGCAAGAACAGATACTGTTATTTCTATTATTCCTGTGAATTACACATTGTAATTAATACTTTATAAAAAAAGCCCTTCCCAAGATGAAACTTCAACTTTTTTTTTTTTTTTTTGTCAAAAGACAGAACAATGTTGCTATTTCTAAAAGATCCAGGTAACTTTGTTTCATACCTTACCTTATTGAAACACACATCATACCAAAGAAGTCAC
>WAAB01020207.1:0-47576 GCA_013389865.1 Piaya cayana
CCTGGTGATTCTATGAATCTTTATATTCCTCAGAAGTTTTTAATGCATTAAATAAAAATAGTATTTGTTTATGTCTTGCTAAAGTCTATAAAACAGGAATGTACAGCCCTTCATTTTGAAGAAGGCCTTATGTTATTACAGAAAGCAACCCACAGCCTTACTAGGACAAGAATTTCTCCTCCAGAAAAAGCTTAACAGCTGATCATTCTACTCTAATCAGTGACAAGTAAGTAAGGAAAATTCAGTTATGCTTTTTTAAGAACTCAGTGACTCAGAAAAGTACATTTATCTACACTACACTCAATACTACACAGGTAAGTTTCCACAAGGTTTAATCACTAAAACATTAACTTAATAATTCTTTTTCCTTTAAACAGAAAAAAACCACCCAAACATTGTTTTGACTTTCAGAATACGTTAAAGTCTTATATAAGCATATAATACATGCAGCTGGGCAGATGTCTCAGCTAATTTTTGGATTTCAGGCAGGCTGAGATGTAAAGTACTTCACCCCCAATAACGAAGACTTTGGTGAGTATGCCAGAAGCAGAATTTCAGAATTGTAGGTGTCTGCAAGCAGACTGAAATGCCACAATGTGAATCGTCTGCCAATTTTATATATGTTCTGTAGGACATGGGACCTCAGCATGGACTTCAGTATTATAATTTTGCACTTTCGCTTGTATCCCATTTTGGTTCTGGCTCTGTGAGAGTTTAACAGCCCTTTGGGTACTTTTGAAAATCTTACCACTTGAGGCATCTAAGAACCTGTGAAAAATGAACACTAGGATTTAAATAAGGATCTTGGATAACTGTCAAGAGGATTAAATGCAGCTGCCTCTGTTTGGTTTAAAATAGATTGTTCAAGACATTTTGGTAGTACAACATGTAAACACACCACTAGAGGCCACCAGATTACTACTTCCACTAAGCAGAATCCAACAATTTGGAAAACAAAAGCTGTCCCCGATATAGCTCCCTTCTCCCACAAAACTTACTGCTTCAATAATTGTCATTCAGCTGATAAAATGACATTTACAGTAAATTGAGCTTACAAGATAATTCTTTGTTGCCCGTTTCCTCTATTCCATTGTTTACAGCTCAGCTAGTGGAAATGCATGAAAAGTAAAGAATTTCAATTTTCACCTTAAAGATATTAAGCATCTGTTCTTACTAACTGTCAAGTTAGTTTCTTGGGGCTCAGAAACCAGAAAGCATCCAGAAACTCAAATCCTGATTATTACTTTAGATCTGGTTTTTTTCCTGTTTTATTCAGCTTCCTGACCATGTTACATTGCTAATAATATTACTGGTTCCTCTAGTAAAGATTTTCAAATAAAGACAATTTCTTGACAGATTTACAATCACTGGGGGGTGAGGAGTGCAAATTCACTGTAGGAACTGCAGTGGTTTGGTTTTACTATTTTTCCTTAGCTTGCAAAGTCACAGGTTGGCAGAAAAGCTGGGTTACAGAAGTTGTTAAAGCATTTTAATGGGAAAGTGAAATTAAAAGGAATATTTGTTTCCTTTGAATTCAATAGTGCCACAGTTATTTTCAGACAGCTTCTCACATTCCTCCCCATTCCTCTTTGTATGGCCCATCAACACTAACTGCTCTTCCCATTTCTTCCCCTGAGAACAGGGAAAACCATAACAGGCTTACGCTCTTCTTCCAGAGAAGAGCATAACCAGGGGCTGGAGACTTGTGTTATCATTTAGCTCAGCTTGTTTGCAGTGTCCCATTTTGACAAGTGATATCTGACAACTTTTTTCATGGGACTGCAGCCAAGGAGTAGGGATACAAATGGCAAAAGAAACGAAGACAAGAAAAATACTTTTCCTGATTTTTTTTTGGTTCTTTTCTTTTTTTCCTTCTTAAAAAAAGATTAAAATCATTACTCAGACACAATGGGCCTCCTGGATTTAAAATGTCATTAGGGTTGAAAACTACCATAAAATAAAAAATAAACAAACAGATAAATAAAGCAAAGAAAAAAAAAGTTTCCATGTTTTAAAGAGCCCCTCTGGGAAGGTAATATGTACAACAGCATCACAACCCTCCAGGTGTCAGGGTACAATCAGCAGATGTGCTCAGCTTACAGATGAACATAGTTTTTTTTCTTAACAGTTCAGCCTGCCAATTCAGACTTGCATCTGACAGTCAAACTGAATTCTTTTCCTCACAGGCATCAGGTGCAAAAATAAAGATTTAGCAAAAAAAACAGTTGCCCCCAGAAACACTTATTATGACCAAGTTGTCTGTTGCTTAGTGGCTCAAAGCCAAGCCAACTATTAGACTCCAAATGCAATTCGCTAAAATATTCTCTTGATGATATGCACAGGGAAACAGAATCCATCTCCTAGTTTGTTTAGCTGAATTGGTTCTGCATAAGTACCACATGTCAGCTCAGGCAGCAGAATTGATCTTTTCTTCCCTAGGGGAAAGAAGCCCTGAATTTTAGAAATTGTTTCAAATATGATAAACTACTGCAATTCATTTTGAGATGTCTCCACTTTATTTCTCTGAAATGTAGGTATACTTTGGGCTAAAACTTCCATCTATCCCAGACTAGGATTCTGCAATTAATTATTTAACTTATGATTTGTCACTCCAGCCTGCAGGAGGACTGGAAACATTGTGCAGCAGGGCTGCAGCAGAGCCAAGAGACAGAATTCAGGGAGTCAGGCTGCTTTGAGAGAAGCCTCCAGGAGAGAAGGATGTTCCCCAGATCCAAACAGCACAAGGCTACCTTGACAGGCTCTGACTTGGGAAAGAGAAATGGTACCTAACCTACTAATTTTAAATGGGTGCCAGCCCCTAACCTAGTGAATTATTTAACCCTCTAAAGACATTGCTTACAGTTCATGGTGTGGACAGATGAAGTATTTATGCCTCCTCTTGTAGCTTTTTTACTACCAGAGGTTATTCCTGTTCAAGGAAAAATTATCTTGCTCAGATTCTTTGCTGATCATTTAGCATTGCTTAAACCTCCCATAGAAACCACAGAAATTGTACACAGAAAAGCAAGGATGCTTACTGAGTCTGCCCATTGCCCTGGTAATTCATTCTCTCCAGCATAGGGCATCCAGGCTTGGTTCCTGTATGCAGTGGGTGGTGTTGGGATGAAATAGCCTGTGAAGCCAGGTCGGTTTGCTGCTGGTATGGCAAACACTGCTGGTACAGTATTTCCTGTTAACAAAGAGAGTACACATAAGTAACAGTTGACATTTTCAGTTATAAATGAGAGCTTATGATGAAGTAACCAGCCCTAGGTTTTGGTTTTGTTTTGGTTTTTGTTTTGTTGGTGTTTTTTTATGAGAACGGGATCACCATCAGTTGGATGTGAAATGAGACAAAATTTGCAGTTGTCTATATAACCATACATAGCCTTCAGACAAACATAGAAGGACACAGTTCTTAGGACTTGATCCTTGTAACAACTGTTCTTCATCAAAACTTTGAATCACTAGAAAAAGGGGGTTTTTTTCTCTTATATTTGCTTCCCTGTACTCAGTTTTTAGCTGTTGCTACCATGGGTTTTGGAGTAATGCACCTATCTTTTCAACAACACGCTATAGTGCATTCAGTTTACACAGTAAAACTGTCTTAATATCATTAGGCACAAACCCTGCAAAAATGAGTGAGCAATACATTTAAAAGGCTATAATCTCAACAATCCCATTGTAAGATTTCAATGCTTCTGTAAAAAAAGCCCACCAACACTCAACCTGTTCGATTCTTTTCCTAGGAAGTCTGTGACTGCAATAAATTATGAGCTACAACTTAAATATTTCCAAGGAAACTTGTTGACACCAAATCTGTTTTATCACATCTTGATCAAGATGTATGCATAGAGATATCCAGGAAGCCTTCTACTAAAATTCCACTGTCATACTCCAAGGTGCATGGGAGAAAACAGCCTTCCTAGTATGAGGTTCAGCCAGACTTCAGTTCTTCCAGGTAGGGTTTATTCCTGGGGCTCACAGAGATGCAGAAAACAATGTGGCTCTTGCTGCAATTACTCAAATTATCCTCAGGATATACCTAGATGCCTGGAAGACCAGCATCTTCTTGTGTGTTCCCACTATTTTTTCTAAAATGAGTCATCACTACTCCTTATATTTGCTCAGTTTAGAATAAAATACGACTTGCTTGCCCTTCCTCTAGAGCCTATTTACATGCAAAGACAGACACCAGCACTGTACCACTGCTACTCTATGGTCATAAAATCCTCAATCCTAAATCCTGGGTGGGAAAGCTCTGTATCATCTTTATCAGGCAGTGAAAAACAGTATGTGGATGGTGTGCTTTGAGTACTCAGTTACAATACATGGGAATGCGTTTTACTTTTCAGATTCACTGAATATAGAGAAAATAACATCATTTATGTGGAGGCAGAAGAGCCAGGAAACCCCATAACAACAGAACAAAGTACAACTCAAGCATTAACACTGAGGAACAGAAGCACCATAATGTTGCCTAAATAGGCACTAGCTCTGTATTACAGTCAATACAGAGAAAATACAATTCAAATTCAAATCCCCCTTCAAATTTCACATCATTTCAATATTGCCATAGATTTTCCTCAGTAGATATGATACCACTGTGTAGGAGGTGCCAACAAAATGGCAAGACATGGGCATGTCCCTGGACTCCTGAAGAGAATAATTGATAGAAATTAGCATCCCTTACTGGATGCTTCCACTAACTGCTTCCCTGGAATGTCACTTACAGGCCTGGCACATCCTTGCTCCTGAACACTCTGCAAGTTTGTTATGCTACCTATTCTGATAGATGCTGAGAAAACTGCATGGGCACATGCACGGAGATAGAAAGACTCAAAACAGTGACAGCTATCCACAAAGCAGTCAACCACAAAACCAGCAATTTATAGGCTCTCAATGACCTCCCATACAGTCTTAGGGCAGAACAGCTATGGATGCAATCAGGGAGAAAAAATATGGTTTGTAGCATAATTCTCTCTGTAGTATAAACAATCTTTTTCAACACTGTCTACAAAATAAAAATAAATAAATTTAGAAAAAAAGAAATTGAAGAAAAATGAAGGATATGTCATCCAAAATATGGACCAAAACCATTATGTTAAGCATAACATTTACATACTGTTTTCTACTTTTAGGGACTAAGTATTAGCTTCCATTTTCACATCAGGTTGTAGGTAAAAAGGCACTGCAGGATGTCATGCAGGATGCTGGAGTCACCAAGCCTCTGAGAAGCAGTCACCATGTAACTGCTACGGACCAGTGGGATCTATGACACAAGCCCAGGCTGTCTCACAGGTCCAGTATCCCAAATTCCTCCACACTCTCGGTTTCCAAGGAGGTGGGTTAAGAGAAGAGGTGTGAGCAATCTTTGTTCTTCCCAGGTCACAGACAACAAGAATTTCTATTTTAAATGTGTTAGCAAGGCTGGAAATTGGTATTCTTCAGATGTGCAGAGAAGAAAGTGCTGCTTCTGTAGATGACATATGGCTTCTACACTCTTAATTTAATCAGAGTAAAATGAGCTACTAGTCAAAATAAACACTCAGTTAGCTGCTGTAATACTTCATCCTAAATTCTTACTGCAACATCATTATCTTAGAGGTGATGTTGATGAGCTGCATAAGAGCAACATCAGGCTGTTTCATGCCAAATCAACACCTGCAGCAATGTTTCTTCGTGTATTGATGCAATAAAATTTATTTTCATATCAGAATACTAGAAATCCTTGTATTATACTTGCAGGTTTCTCACAAGTCTCCTTATTTTTCCTGGCATTATGGCCTTTTGTGGTATCTATCATATATGAAAGTTTCCTCCAGCTACCCCTAGAATTATTCTGGCAAATTCCACAAGGCTCATGAAGGTCACTGTGTTTCTTCTGAAATGCAGCCATCCTTCAGTGGCAGGACAACGTGCCTGTTTTCAACAGACAGCAATAAACTCCCCACATCACTGGAAATTATAAAAAAGTATATCACACAGAACACACCACTGCAGACATGAAGAAAGAGCCCTTGGCAGCATGACGTATTTTATAGCTTGAAATGCTTTAAAATGAAAGGGTGAACATCTGCTCAGACTCACACACACCATTTGCAGAAGGCATGACAAGAAGTGAGACTAGAATAGATCCTTCAAACCTATTATATTTAATTAATTGACAGCAGATTTGCATATCCACATTATTATTGTCATTAGAAGATGTTGAATACAGTGCAGATAATTCTATATTACTTCTGAGGAAGGTAAGAAAGAAACTTTTCTGGCAGATTAACAGAGCAATGTCTAATAAACCTACTAATTTCAAAACTTTGAATTGACAATGCAATTTTTTTTTAATCTTGTAAGCTGTTTTCTATAGCTATTCAAGAAAACATTTTGCCAGTGGGAAGCCATTTCAAATGTTTTCCCAGCTAAATGTTATCCAGATACCATCAAGTCAGTGTATCAGCTTAACTTCATGATTAAATCAATTCAATCATAAACAAATTTGATATCAAAAGGAAAAGAAACTCACTAGGCCTTTAAAAAATTCGGACCCAAAACAAGTTCTGTGCTTGAGCAGGAACCACCTTCCCCAAAACAGGGGGGGAGATGAGCTAATGGATTATCTTCCACTATGCAAAAGTACTGCTCTATTGTGTTTTGAAGGGAAGGGGGCACATACCTTCAACGTACACCACCAGCACCCCAGTGTTATGACAAGAGTAGGGGTTAAGAGGAAACAGAAAGTCATAATACTCATGTCACAGTTAGACTGGAAAACTTAAGTCTCATCACATCTTTTTCTTCATGCCCACTTGGTTTTCCTCACTTTCCTTATAAACCAAGCCAAGCTGAATGCCATTAAGCCTCCTTCTACCCTACTGCTTATAGCTCCATAGAACATACTCCATTTTCAAGCACTCAGTCTGTTAATACTGACTGATAAAATAATGGAAGATCCACCTCATTTCTCCCTGCACCTCAGAACCTTGTAACCTCTTTTTGTTGTTTCTGTACATGATGCAACGCAACGCGTGAGTCACATATTAGTCCCAATACTGCAACGCCTGCTTTTGCAGCTGATACCCTCTGTACCAGCCCTTTCCACTGGATTTTGTGGTACAGATGCACCGTTTTACTGGGTTTTAATAATTCGGGGTCTGAGCCAGCAGAATGACATACTTGAACAAAGACCACTTGGTACATTACTGCTGAATCTTACCTTCAGGAATGATGAGTTATCAATGCTTCTGCAGTATGAGTAGTATTTTACAACACAGCTGATGCTGCATTTACAAAGGACCAATCCTTTGTAGGTCTTGTTCAGTTGAACCAGAAGAAAAATCCACCTAATACAGTCTTTCTCCAAATAATAATATGTATTTTCTGTATCACACACATTCATTTATATACAAAAATAAATTCTAAGACTCTCAAAGCTGCAAATTAGGTCTGCTCTATTTTTTTCACCTGAGTGAAAAGCTGACTGATCAAGTGGACCAACAGACATCGGAGCTCTTGAACCAGGTGCAAAAGATGTCTGGTCATGATGTTGGGCCTGATCTGCCCCACTGGACTCAGGTATTCTCACTTTGCTGCCAATATCTGATGTAGACCTGTGCATAGAGAAAGAAAAGAAACCCAGAAACTATTGTCATTCTAACTGCCAAATTTGATTCAAAGCCACATACTGTAGCTGATAGGCTTGTATAACAAGCTAGCTAGGAATGAGGTATCTGATTTTGCTCTGCCATGACTGAATTTGGAGAAAAAACAGAGAATGGCAAGTCTGGAGAAGTCTGCAAATGACTTCTTTAGCCAAAGCATGTTGTTACCATTGCATAGAGCCTTTGCTTACTGCTTCGAACAAATGCATGTGACATGCAACACAAAAAACCTCAGAGCTTTACCATAGCTGTAGCTTTACACAAGGCTTAGAAAATTACACATTGCTACAGTACATATGACATGGGAACATGTAGTAAGAGACTACTATGGTAAGAAATGTTAACTGCACTTGGAAATTACTAATGTATTTTGAAATTGTGTGTCCCTATTGTTTTAGAGCTAAAATGTAGTGGAAGAACAAAACCATTGCAACAGACAGTATCTGTATCCTGACTATCTGGACAGTTACAGTATCATTAGCAGCCATTCAGAAAGTTTCCTTTGGCCTCAGCTCTCCACAGCAACTCTCAGCAGGCCTGCAGTGCCTCGAATTGCAGCTGGCACCAGGCAGTACCTAACAGCACAGCACAGAGGGCTAAATGAGTTCATCCAACACAGAAGTGTAAAAATCCCTTGAAACACATTTCAAGTGACTTGCTGCAAGTAAGAAGCAAAATGTATGCACCGAGCTAATGCAATCAGTCTTTTGCACGTATTTGGCTTCAGAAATGCAGGTATGAGATATCTGAAAGCTAGGCAGAAATCTCCAGTCCTAGGGTACTAAGAAATCTCTTACAGTTCATCCATATCCTGTTGCAAGTCCTTACAATAGAGAAAAGCAGTGAGAATGACAGTGCGAATTATCTACCACGCATCTGCAATACAATATGCCTTTATGTGAATTGAGGCAAAGTATATTTTAAAAGAAATCGGAGCCTTGATTTCCTAACTTTATTGAAACTGATTAGCTAATAGAAGAGAAAATTCATTGTTATTCCTTTTCTCTTCATGTTTAACTGAAACAAAAACAATTTCTTTCCAATTTCATGAATATGCAAGTGCCCCTTTAGGATTTGCCTCAGTTCTTATTACAGCACTAGCTTTTAGAGAGTGTACGTAAAGTAACACAACAGATAAATACCTCCTGAGAGAGGCAACAGCCACAGGACCTGTTCTGGGAGGGACAGGCGGAGGAGGAGAACCCATTACCATCTCAGGAAGCTGAGAAAATCTGTAAGCCTGTAAAGGAGAAAAATAAATCTTTTCTGAAACTTCAATAGACCTTTGTAAAATTAAAAACCAAAAGAACTTCAGAAATAAAATAGCTATTTTGAATGCTGGCCAACAGGAATTCAACTTTTTGTGGCATCAACAGTAATTGCATTTCATTTGAGAATTTACAGTGCTTGGGAGATTTTAGGATAGAGAAGAAAACGTGAACAAATGAATTCAGAGCCAAGATGAAGTCTAATTAAAATAAAACATATTCAATACTATCTCTCTGACATTTGTAACCTTGCTGGCAAAGCAGATCTGTTATGATAATGTGAGACTCAACAGCTGCTTTGGATCCACAGGAAAAAAAATCTCAATATTTTTATTTCCTCCAGAAACAAAGTATTTTAAAGATTCAGAAAGCATCCTCAGAGCAGCATCTAGTGAACAGAAGCTGCCTGTGAGCAATGCATATTTCAACCTCTTCCTTTCAGCCTTGAAGAGATGAAAAGAAAATTCTTCATGAAAAAGAACAAGCTCTGTAACTTTCTAAAGCAATAATGAAGGTCTCAAACAGTTCTGGATAAAAAAGCAGAGTAATTCAAAGAACCACAGGATCATCCACTGGGTAACAAAATTAAGTGTCTTGCTCATAGTAATTCTGGATTTCATTACTAATACATGTCAAAGATAAGTGATCATGAAATGATCATGAAATCCATGGTGCCCAAGAAATGACTCATAGTAGAAAAATTATTTTCTTAATTCTTTGTACTTCAGTAGAACAGAGGTCATAATTTTGCTAAGTATAGCTAAAGACAGAGAGATGATATCTTTCTAGCATTTCATTGACACTGTTCTTCAGTGATGGGGTTTGGGTTTGTTTTGTTTGTTTGTAATTATGCTTTTATTGACAATGCTTCAGAGCAATGCACAGGATTAAAGGTAAGATCAGAGTAACAGCAAAATAACTAATTATGGGGAGGCTGTCCAGTATCAAGATATAGGCATTTTTGACAAAAAAAAAAAAATAGAGTCCCAAATCCAATAGTGGGACTTTGGTCCTCTGAATGAAGTGTCTGATTCAGCCAGAGAAGCTCCCTTCACAAACAGCACAGAAAGCTAAAAACACGTTGCCATGGGATGAGTCATTCTCTGTCTCCTACCTGTGGAAAGAGCCTACAGGATTTACATGATTAGCTCAGACTTAACACCTACACTTAGGTTTGAAGTTGGCAATATAAATCCCACACTAAATATCAAAAAACCCACTATCTTTTAGTAATCATCTTCAAAGGTTACACATGTAGTGTTCTAATACTGTCTTTCTCAAATAGCTGCAAAAAAACTGGGTTAACGCAGAGGAAAGGTAGCTTATCAAATACTCAGTTTTGACGTCCATGCCTCTAAGGGAAAAGCAACACCAACCAAGCATCTTCCTCCTGCTTCTCACTGCCGCGCCTTTTAAAGCAGGGTAAAGTCCCTCAAAGGCATATCCATGAAAATGATTTCTTCTCTCATGCCATCTACAAAGTCTCCTAATATTTGCTTTCTCCATGCTACAACAGTATTTAAAATAAGTCTATATTGGGGGGGGGGGGGGGGGGGGGAAAATGTAAAAAGACAATGGTACATTTCCTAGCCAGAGGTTGGAAATACTGATTTTTAATGAGAACTGTAAAGAAAAAAACAAATGCTATTTGCATCAAAGAAAACCTCAATTAGATTTCTCCCGATAGTGCTGGACTTGAAATGGTCTGCAATATCTCTTCTGCATCTGAAAAGCTGGCAGTGCTCTCACAGGCTAAACCAAACACTTCCTTCTGGCTCCACAAGCCTTTCATCCCACATCTTTCTCTCAGCATGCATTTGTTCAGAGTATAAAACTCTTTTTCTATTTTAAAAGCATGGTACATGAGCTAATGTTTCAGACTGATCAGTAACTCCATATGCTATTTGGCTGTAACAGAGAAGACAGAGACACAGAGGTAGATTTGGGGTTTCTCTTGTGTGGTAGTACATGGGAACATGTACATAAACGGAGGAATTTGAAGGGAACTCAAAGAATGGTTCACAAATGGGCCCCAACTTGCACTGAAATTTTGAGGGGGAAAAAAGTCAAATAGAAAATCCAAGCAATTATTTTGCTACTTATGTAGGGTATTTTGAGTGAGTGGCAATATTTTGCTAATGGCTGGCCAGAGGGGATTCTATTAAAGTGAAAATCTTGCAGTAAGATCTGCTATGCAATGCTGAGGAATGCTTTGTCCTGGGGGACGGCAGTCAGTCCTCTTTGTTCTGAGCTTCCACAGACACCAAAACAGTCATGAGGAAACTCTAATAAAATTTCTAGAATTTCTCCAGTGGGTATTATTGTTTTCCTACAAGGAGCAAATAAATGGGGAAAAAAAAAAAGTCTAGAGGCTAAATTAAACCTAAGTTTTCATAGAATCACAGAATCATTAGGTTTGAAAAGATCCACAGGATCATAGAGTCCAACCATTCCTACCAAACACTAAACCATGCCCCTCAGTACCTCATCCACCCACCTCCAGTGAAGGTGATTCAACCACTTCCCTAGGCAACCTGTTCCAGTGCCCAATGATGCCTTCTGTGGAACTTTTTTTCCTGATGTCCAGCCTGAACCTCCCCTGGTGGAATTTGACACCATTCCCCCTCATCCTGTCCCCTGTCACTTGGGAGAAGAGGCCAGCACCCTCCTCTCTACAACCTCCTTTCAGGTAGTTGTAGAGGGCAATGAGGTCTCCTCTCAGCCTCCTCTTCTCCAGGATAAAAAACCCCAGCTCTCTCAGTCGTTCCTCATAAAGCCTGTTCTCCAGGCCCCTTCACCAGCTTCATTACTCTTCTCTGGTCTCGCTCCAGAGCCTCAACATCCTTCTTGTGGTGAGGGGCCCAGAACTGAACACAGGATTCAAGGAACGGTCTCACCAGTGCCGAGTACAGAGGGAGAATAACCTCCCTGGACCTGCTGGTCACACCGTTTCTGATACAAGCCAGGATGCCATGGGCCTTCTTGGCCACCTGGGCACACTGCTGGCTCATGTTCAGTCGGCTGTCAACCAACACCTCCAGGTCTTTCTCCTCCTGGCAGCTTTCTAGCCAGACTTCTCCTAGTCTGTAGCTCTGCATAGGGTTGTTGTGCCCCAAGTGCAGGACCCAGCATTTGGCCTTGTTAAACCTCATGTCATTGGACTGTTGTGTTTCATATTTACTCTAGTAACCGTTATTGAAAGTAGGTGAACTTTCATAAAGAACTCTCAATTTACCTCTGTTAAATAAATAGAAACTCTGAGGACTTGGATACATTACCAGTCACTCAGCCTGTACATCTACAAATCAGTGTTTTTGGAGACTCTCGAACAACACTAAGAGTTTGTACTTTCCTAGCTTTTTTCTGACAGAAGGCACAAGCCCCAGATGAAAGAATCCCGTCATGTCAGGTCACCTGTGAACTTGGCAAACAGGCATTCCCTCACAAGAGCTACAGAGAACTTAAGCATTAATGCTAGCATGGAAAAAAAATATACACAGAAGGTCTCAAATGGGAAAAAAAGAAAAAAGTTGAATGCCCAGGAGAGATACACAACTGTTTGACGGTGGGACTAGCCAAGAAGTTGTCTGCAAAAAAATCGAAGATCCCTAACTTGGAGATGACTTGAAGAAAGACAGACATGAAGAGTGGTCCTGGTGAGGGTAACACTCAGATGAAGATTTGCATGCAGTTTTCCTCTGTTTTGCCTCATTTCACTTACAATTTGTTCTTTAGAAAGGTAGAGAACACCTGTTCTAGAAACCTTATGCAGTACTTCTATCACCTCTGAAATGCCTTTACAATAATAAAACCTGAAGGTGCACTCAATTTACTGTAAAATTTGTAACAGCTTGTAAAAAGTTTCCTGTAAATGAACTGTGAAAGGCTAGATCTCAGAAGAGAGTGATGGGTTGAAGATCTTCATAAATGTATTGTATCTAAAGATGCAATGGTAAAGGCAATGTCTGCACTTGTTCCATCTAGGCAGGCAAAATGCTCTTCAACATAATTTTTTTAATGTATAATAGCATTTTAATGTTGACTTTTAATTGCCACTAATAAATGAAATTTAGGAAAGGGCAAAAAAAATTTACAGAGGTAATATACTCTCCTGTATAACATCCCAGTGCTTAGGTATCTCCCATTCCCAAAGCTGCCTGAGGCTGCTCACTCACAGCTCAACCCTGACACTTTATGTGCCAGCAACCCACTCCTGAGCACTTCCCTTTGCAGAATCCACCAGAGCTGCTCAACAGGGGTGTCCCAGGCAGACAAACAGGCACTAAGGTGTTGAGAGCAGTAATACTTGCATATTTTTCCTACCCTCAGGTCATTTCCCACACACATTTCAGCTGATATTTGCAATTCCAATTCTCCATCCCCCTGTGAGAATAACCAAATAAATGTCTCAGTTGAAGTACAGCTTATATTTGTGAAACTAATGCACAGAAATCTATGAATCAACAGCCTTTATCCAAAGGCAGCACCCTAACCCTATCTTCAAATCACTAGAAAGGTAAGTAAACGCCTAAAGGTCCTAAGCATGCGGATAAGTCAGAACAGTAATGAGTCTTAGAAAGAAAATAGTAAAGCATTGACCAAAAAAAATGGCTATTACATTTTTTAAAAAAATTCTGTTGCCACGTAATAATTTTAATTTCACTTTAGAAAGATTCTCTCAAGTGTTGAAGTAATTGGACTACCCATTAGCTGTCCCTTAAGCTTTAAATAGAATTCTAACCATAAAATATGATTATATGCTCCATGAAGTTCATGGGACATTTCAAAGTGCCAGAAATAACCTTTTTAGCATGATTTAAATAGTATCAGCCTGAACCTTTGCAGGCAGTGCCACTGGCTTTCAAATACGCTAAGAACAGTTGAAAAGCAGCATCCCTTAATGTATTTTTTTATTGTCATGGAAAGAATTAATAGTAATAGTTATTTTGAACTGTGGATATATTACTGTATTATTCTCTGACTGTAGCCAGAATAAGGAACGCAATTTGAAATGCCTTCTTTCAAAGAAATACTCATTTCTGAGGAAAAAAAAAAGAAAAAGCCTTAAACTGAACAACTTTTCACACTGATATTGATAGATGGGTTATTTCTCATCTGAAATCCACAATCTCTGGTTTAGAATAGTACCTGAGTGACTTACATAAGGTCAACCAAGAAACCTGTGGAATTAAGCCGTCTCTAGCATCCCAAGTCAATAGCTAGAATTGCAAGATTTTCAACAGCCCACTTTTCAGACCACTCTGTCACCTTTGGTTCCCCCTATTAGTGATCCTCACCAGTGATGGACCTCATGCAGAAGTGTTAAATGATTCAAACCTAGCTCCTACATAGCTGTTCCGCAAAACTAGACTGCTTCCTAATGTGCATTCAGTGAACAGAAGAGGACATGCAAACAAGTGTTGCGTTGAACAGTCTGGAGTTTAATGCAGCCCATTCTTTCAAGCAAAACTTAGACAAGATAACCTTGCTGCTAAAGTAAATACTGAGACTTCATGCAAGAGATGGGGATGGATAAGCATATGTACATATGTTCCACTACTCATTCACTCTAAGCATGGCTTTACATCTGGTTTTAAGCATGTAAATGGGTCTCCGTCTTTAAAAAAAAATGTGTATCTTTATGATATTACTAAAGAGAAGTTTCACTTACTGGTCTTGGTAAACTGTACTGATACATTTCTGGTCTGTATGTGGGTACCCACTGTACGCCCCCTCTAGATCGGGTCATGGTACCAGGAGCACTGGTCACAACCTCCGAGTAGGGCAAGTGCGGTGCTGAGCTGTACGCCTCCTGCCTGCTCTGTCCTCCATGGCCTGCAGAGGCCAGGCTGAAAGCCTCTTCCAAGAGCATATGCATCTGCTGTCGAACCTCATCAATGGAGGGCTGAGAACTTAAAGTTGAGGTCTCCGAGTGGCCTTTGGCCTGACGGGACCTGGCGTAACTCCGAGGCTCATTGACACGGTCAACATTTGTTTCTTCTATAATCTCAGGCTCAGTCTGTTGGATGGAATAAAAGGATGTATATGTAAAAAGCTTTACAAGGAAGTATTTATGCTGCTTAGGCAAAACATTCTCAAACACAGATGTAACATATACAAAGTCAGGAATTGTGACAATATAGACACATGACAGATATTGGAAAGCAGTGATATGATGCAGGCGAATACAATAACCAGGGACTCAAAGACCCCTTTATATCCTACACGGATTGCTGCAAAATCTAGCAAAGACAGTCTGTAGCAGATTAAATTGTCAATGATTCACTTAAAAACAATTAGAATTAATGTTTAAATACTTTTCTTAGTTGTTAGTATCAATAGGAGTACAACTGTGCCAGGAGGAGTATGTCTCCCTAAACAGTACCATCACTACAAAGGACCCCTTAACAAGGGATTACTTGTTGCAGCTACAGGGACTGAAATTCTTTTGTCTATTCTCACACACTCAGTTTTCAGAAGAATTAACGTTTAGGAGTTGTCCTGAACTTTCTAACCCAATGATGCCACAAACTAGGATCTGCCCCTTGCAGAAAACATTCTGACCCCGCTCAGTTGTCTTACCCAGCTACTAAACAGGAGTTACAGAAAAATTTACCCAAAACTAACATGAGAACATTGAATGAAGCACGTACTCTAGCAAGCAGATAGTACTCATGCAGCTTAACTTGAAGAGTTACTCCTAGGATAATTCTTTCTGTATAGATAAGTACAAATACAAATCAACCCTCTGGCTTTTTTTGCCTGTAACTCCAAAACAGAAAAAGAAATTCATGTTGCATGAATTTGATAGCAAAATACCTAACTTCATCTATTTTGTAAGATTATTTTTAGAGCCTACAGTTTTAAAAAATACATTTTAAACAGGCAACCTGAAAAAGTAACCAGTTCCTTATAATTCTTTAACTGTCAGTAACATGCATTTAAGATGCCAGGATGACTGCAGTGAAGAATAGGATATATACCTCCTCACATATATAGCACATCATTGTATTGTGATAGCACTTAAAACAGCCACAAATACAAGAACACAACAGTATGTTCTTATAAAAATGCCAGTACTATCCTGATAATTTGAGAGCTCTCTAGCTCCTAGAGTGGCATGTATTTTTTTTCCATGTAATAGTGCTTTTCTATACCTGACTAAATGAGTGACCGTGCCTTCAATCTTTTGCAATCTATGTATGGTCTTATGTGCTCTAAGACAACTATAGGACAGATTTCCTCATCTGCAGAGGGAAATATCAAACTGACTTTCTTCTTCTGTTATGACTCATTCACAGAAGAGGTACATAGTTAGCCTAAAACATGACTATAAATTTAAATAAAAGATCGTAATTTGCTTTCTCTCTTAGCTGTTATGAGTATAGGTATATTCTGTAAATCATGAAAATGCAATAATAAAAAAGGAAAATTAAGACAATAATTAATATTAGAATTTATTCATTATTTCTATGGTTACGGTTACACAGTGTATTATTCAAATTCAAAACCTCAAGCCCAGCTTCAGGCTTTCTAAGTGGAACGTGTATCAGATTGGGGCAGGAATAATGTAATGACACAATGTTATCTTAAACTGAAAAACTTCGTAGAAAATCTTCACATGAGGATCTTCCCCTCATTTTCTGCCTGCATTTTGATTTCATTGTTATTTGTGTTGTTACAGGGTAGGGTAAATAAAAATCAGGTAAATTTTAGAAGCCTGACTATAAAATGCAATGGTAGTTTGTACAAGTGTAATCTAAGAGCTTCTGAAATCATACAGACCCAACTGGATGATGAATAATCACAGTAATTCTGTTTCCTCAGGACTGTAAGAACATCAGTGAAGGGAACCCCACAAGAGACCTGCTATCACCCAATGCTGAAATAAATCAGGTTCTCTACTACAACCCCTTGGTGAAGCCATTGGACCTTCATACAATGTCTAAAATATATCGTATGAACAAAGGATGCCTATTAGAAGACAATATTAAGCCAGCTTTGATTTGTCATTTGTCAACACAGAAGTTGGCATGGAGATTTTAGAGGAGACTGGCGACCATTAGTTTTTCTCAAATTTCAAAGTTTATTTCAATTCATCCTACCACTTTCTGATGTACATCATTTGTTTTCCTATCTTTTGAAACACAATTATCATAAATAGATGCCATTATATGGTAACACTGTGATTATAAATGTTCATACACAGTTACTATATAATACAAGGAAAAGAAAGTCTTGTACTAAAAGACAAACTGACATAACTCTGCTTCTCCAACCGTATGTGAAGTTCTTCACTTGAACATTAATCCGTAAGCTTTTTCATTAGTAACATTAATCTAAGCATATCAATAAAGATTATATCAATACATTCCTTTGTCTATTGATCTCCTAAATATGTATGATGAGATTATTTTCCTCCTTTTATACCTAAAAAAATGTAAATGTTTTCTACACTAGTATAAAGCTCTTTGGCAGCCTAGCAGTTCTAGATTCTTTTATTACAGCATTTGCTGCACTCATCATTGTGAAGCTGAAAATGATTCAGTAGTGTGACCAAGAAAGCCAAGAGCACCCTGACTTGTATCAGAAATAGTGTGGCTAGCAGGACGAAGGAAGTAATCATCCCCCTGTACTCAGCATTGGTGAGGCCACACCTTGAATGCTATGTTCAGTTTTGAGCCCCTCACTACAAGAAAGATATTGAGGTGCTGGAATATGTCCAAAAAAGAACAACAAAGCTGATAAAGGGACTGGCGCATGAGATTTATGAGGACTGGCTGAAGCAACTGAGGTTGTTTAGTCTAGAGAAAAGGAGGTCAAGTGGAGACATTGCTCTCTACAACTATCTGAAAGAGGTTGAAGAGAGGCAGGTGTTGGTCTCTTCTCCAAGTGAGAAGTGACAGGGTGAGAGGAAATAGCCTTAAATTGTACCAAGGAGGTTTAGATTGGATATTATGAAAAATTTTTTCACTGATAGTGTCATCAAGCACTGGAACAGGCTGCCCAGGGAAGTGGTTGAGTCACCATCCCTGAGGGTATTTCAAAGATGTGTAGATGTGGTATTTAGGGACATGGTTTAGTGATGAACTTGACAGAGGTAGGCTAACAGATAGACTCAATGGAACTTAAAAGGTCTTTTCCAACTTAAACAATTCTGTGATTCTATAATTATTGACCTCATGTCCTCACCAGCTTTTAGCTCTGAGAAACAGAATCACAATTCTGTAAAATATCTTAAAAAAAAAAAATCATTACAGGGAATGAAATACCTTTAGAAAGTCAAAATTGAAACATTAGAAGTTTGTTATGCAAGACGAACTAAAAATGCTTAAATAATAAAAAAAACCCCAGTATTACGGAATGGCAGATTCTTGAGCCCTTACTTAACTCTCCTACTTAAAGGACAAAGCAAAATCAGATAGATCATAAACTCCCATGATCTGGTTGTGTATATGTGTCTAGAAGTTCTTATTTATTCTCAACACATAACTCGGTCATACTGATAACAGCTTAAAAAAAAAATCTCATTACTTGAAGATAATATAGGCAGTTTGATTCATGAATTTAATTATTTAGAACTGCTTATGAAACACAAATTTCACCATTCTTTGGCAGGACTTGCTGCTAAACAACATACTGGGAGGAAGCTGTTAGCAGAAGTCTGAGGAGTCTGAAACCTTTAGAACAATAAAGTATTTGTCAAAAAATGGCACCAGATGTTACTATATTTAAAAATAAATTTTTAAAAAAAAATAGGACACAAGATTCAGCATACAAACCATTTGCCCTTTTTCAGAGCCCTTTTTCATACATTTTAAGAGGTTGGATTTATAGAAGTGTTTTGTTGCACCAGTGGTGAGATTCCTGTGAATTCCCTGCAGAAATATAGATATAAGTGCCTACCCCTGGGTATCCTGGGAGCTAAATTTCAATATCCCATCCCATTTTCCCTGGCATTTTTCTGCTTTCAGTCAGGAAATGCATTTAGAGCTAGAAGAGTTGTGCTGCAGTGAATCTGCAGCACATTCGGCAAAAGGAATTTTACATAACCTATCAGTAAACGACTGTGCCACAGAGAGCTCACCCAACTGCAACACTACAAGAAAGGCAAAAGCAAACTTAGGTGTTATGTGCATCGATCTCGGAATCCACAACTAATTCTAGGACATTTCAGAATCTGTGTAAGCTCATTAACGTACTTTCAAAGGGCTTAACTAATTTTCTTTAGATTAAGTTTTATATATAGTGTATATACAATGTATTAAAATTAGTTTATATTTCTTATACTAACTAATTATTGCATGTTGGTTTTGGACTAATAGCAAGAGGCCATGCCTGTTCCCAGAATATTTTCAACATTTATGCCATGAAGCTGTCTTGAAACGTATGTTTTTCAGGATACTGAGAGAAGTCTGCCTTGACAATATTTTTATTACCTAAGAAAGCTTCAATAATAAAATAAACATTTAAGTCAGTTAAAAAAATATATACAATTTTGAAAAATGTAAAATCTACTTTAATAGATTATACTGTTCTTTTTCCAGGATACAGCAATGTATTGTAATGCCACAGAAAGCAGCGAACCAGTCCTCCCACTCACATGGCACAACATGACTCATCTGATGGTAAGTGTCCAAATGCAGGAAATCATTTAAGAAATCTGACATCTAGAATGTGTCCCAAAGAACTCTGAAAAAGATTTACACTTCCCCAAACATGTGCCCTGACCTTGGCACATTCCTTCACCTTGCTGAAAAATGTGTCCCTGGCAGCTGAGAGACTTGAAAATAAAGCCCCACACAAAATACTTTTCATCTGCAGAGTGTAGAGAATGAACAATCATTGGATGAACTTTCTTGTTTTCCAGAATGGTTTATATCTTTTCCAGGAACTGTTATTCAGGGATGGCTGAGTTACAGCAATTTGTACATAAAACAAAGGATTGAAAATTTTATATTATCCCAGTGTATGGACTATTTTTATCCTCATTTTGTGTGCACTCAACGTCAACTTGCACTGCACAAGACAACTAATCTGCCTTGTGGTGGCCACATGAGTTCCTTGGACCATAAACGATCACCACCTCTGGCTGGTTTTGGTATTTACCTATTAAAAACTCTCCCAGTTCTTATGTAGTATGAGGAAGTCAAGAGCGTGGCCAATACCTGTTCCTAAGGGATTTCCACAAAACACTGACATCTGGACTTAAGTGAATTTCCCAGAAGCTGGTTGTCCATTCTTCTGAATCAGGAGGGCAGCATCAGGGGTACAGAACAAACACAGGATTTTAATTGCAATGTAAAAAAGCTCAGTATCATGTAACTGGCCATATACTTGGATGAACTATTTAAATTCAAAAATCGATATTTTGGCAAATACTGAGTTTCAGGGCTAATGTGTTGTTTGCATTTCAGACCGTAGAATGACATACAGCTATAAAACACATGAAAGAGTCTATGCTCTGAGTACCCTGAGCATTCTTCAGTATGCTGAGTGCATTTAACTTACTGTAACATTACGTACCAAAAGGCATTCTGGCTTGTAACTTATTGATAGTTTCCTGAGGGCTTTTTGAGTAAATTAAGACTTTGCTGAACAAATTTCAATGCATATTATTTGGTAAACTTACATCATATCCACTGTTACGGATTCCACGTCTAGGCCTTTCTCGAGTCACTAGAAGATCCATCTCAGTCTCTCCTGGGCTAGGACTGTTCAAAGACTGCCTGCTTCTGTATACAGAGCTCTTCATGGGTTGTCTAGAAAACATGGAACAAGAAAACAAAATGAAAAGAAAACAAAAAAATTACAGGCAGCCACTTCCAATACTTACCTTTACTCTAAAATGATGAGGTTCATAAAAATTACACTTTATTATAGTTTATTCTTTCTATGTATATGGAAGAGCTAGAAATGAGTAATGTTATATGTTATTAAGAGATAATTAATTTTGTTTACTATTAAATAAAGCTAGAAAAAAGACATTGACATCATACATGGAAGATTATCAGATGCACTACGTCACAAGAAGGTATCAGAACTCCTTTAAACTCAGCTGATATGATTCAAATTAGTAAAACATAAACAGATGCTATAATCAAAAATAATAGGACCTCTGACACACTCAGGTGAGGAGTAGAACTTTCAGTTGCTGATTTTGAGAAATGAGAGAGAAGCAGAATAACACTCCACTGAAACAAACACCTGGCAAAGTGAATAAGAAGGGAGAGGTAACTGGCCACAACTTTATCAGAGTTATACTCCCTGGGATTAAACTGCCCCCAGCATAACTCCAGGCAGTATCAGGTCAAAAGCATCCCTAGGCACTGAGCTTTCACCATTGTGTGCTCAGCAGCAAGGTACTCGAAAGACAGCATATAGCTCAATATCCGAGACATCTGTAACATTTCTAACACAGCCATTTCTTTCCTTGTTATTGATGATACAAAAATACATATAGCCTTCGTCTGTAAGTCACAGAACATATCTGTACATGAGCTCTTCAGCAGTAGTTGTCAAATGAACTTTAGGTTTCATCAAGCTGCATCTGTTAAAAAAAGCTATATCTGAAGTAAAAAAAAAAGGTTTAGGAGATGCAGTCCACATCTTGTATGTGGCCAATAGTAATTTTCTTTCAGGTCACAGAGAAGTGATGTTCCCATTGGAGATGAGTAACAGATCAAACAATTACATGCCAGTTACATTTATTAACACAGTGATTACATTGTTATTAAAGCCCGGTATGAAGTTATCTTTGCCTAGTCATGCACTTTATCTGCTTTGTGCAATCGCTGCATTGAAAATATTAACAACAGATTTTGAAGTGAGCTGCTTCTTCAGTGTCTGCACTTGGGTCAGACAGATAACCATCAGGACATATTATCCCTTCCTCTGGCATGTGACATCAGCAGTTGCCAACCAATCCTCACAGACTGACTGAAAATGTATACTAATTCCTTGTTTTCCCAAGGTTGTGTTGGGTGGCTAGTACTACCCATGTAGTGATGTTACAGCAATGTCGTATGTCCACAACGTTATTTCGCTCAGTTATTCCTGAGAAAGTAAAAGCATCTTTACTGTATGGCATTCATTCCAGTACATTTTTACATCAAACAAGTTCAAAAAGGACATGCATTTTCTTGTCCTTCAGTCAAATCTTAGTACAAGATTGTTACTGTGGTAGGTGGTTCAAGACAGCACTGGGATGATTTTGAGCCTACAGCAAGGCAGGGCTATGAAGGTAATAAACATCAGTCATGACTGATACATTTGTGTGAATGAAGAGTTAAAAGCAGAAATTTGGAAGAGGGCTATCCAAGGGAGAAGACTTGGGTGACTTTTCTGATGTTCTCCTACATTTGCCAAGTGACTTGAGGGAAAACGCAATCTTGTGCTAAGATTTGATTGAAGGGCAAAAAAAAATGCTTATATGAAAGTCAAGTGAGCCTGTGGCCAAGAGCTCCATTTCAGTTAACAAGTGGTTTAAAAACAAGGTCCCCAAAGTTTGAAATGTTTGAGATTGCCTGATCTGATTACAACGAGGTCTACTGCAATATTTGAGACACTGAAAATCCTACGACCATTTCTGTAAGTGACATATGAGGAAATCACATTAAGTAGTGTCTGTTCCACTCAGCAATTACAAGGACTTCCTGGTTTAACTTCTCAAGAGCCATGAAGGAAATCACTGACAAGAAGAAATCATTCCTCAGATATTACAGACTCGATTAACAGAAATTTTTGCCTTGACAGATTAAAGCAGCAGAAACTGGTTTGCAGAGACATTTACATGATCAGAAAAGAAAAAAGGTAGGACAAAACAATATCAATTTCACACTTCTGTTTAAACAAAGTGCTCAAGCATGTACTTAATTTTAAGGCAACTTTCAAAAACTTCTATGTGACTTTCAAAGACAAATCTCCTTGTGCATGTTTGAAAGTCCCAAACATGCTGCCAAAGCAGAACACAAGCAGGGGCTTTGGAATAAATTTCCCCCCTATAAATATAATCCTGAATAAATCAAAGTGCCTTATCTTGTTTCTTCTGAGTCTGTACTGTGAGTATTAACAAAAAACATGGGGAACTAGTTTATGCTAGGGCTAATCACATGTGACAATCTTTATGTTCCTACATTAAAAGTCTATTATTTCATACACATTTTACAATAGGTCCATAAATACTTGGTTGATGCAGTTGTGATATATTTTCTAGGGAATTCAAGCACACAGCTCTCTAATACATGCAGATTCTTGACCTGATTACAAACTATTAAAGCAAACCCAGAATAGTACGTATCATCAGTAGACTCTTAAAAATTACCTTGAGATTGCCAATTACCTCATTTAAGAAAGTTTTACTAATGAGAAAGGAGGTACGAACACTAAGAACTGTCATTCAAATTTGTTAGCAAGTGCCTTATGGAAACACAACTGGAACATTTTAGAACACATTTTATGGTACAGAAGGCTCAAAGGTAATAAGAGCACTAAGATGTTTGTTCTTGAACAAATCAAATTACATAGAGGCAATGTATTTAAAAGTTTTAAGGATGATAGTGAAAAACAATCAACTGCATCGATCTTTTCTCATATGTTTTGGAAATCCTGCAATTGTGATATAAGGTATTCACAAAACAGAAGATTGGAAAACACCTTCTCCCTAGAAACTCTGAAATCTTTGACTTACTCCTAAGTGACATTATATTTTAAAAAATAAAAGACAATTTCTTAGGTTTTAATTCCTGTAACTGTAATGATACAAACAATGATACAAGGTGGAAAGTTAGGAACTAAATCTTTTCAGTTTCATGCTAATCTAGATGACTTTAAAAGCAATTTTATTTCAGTATGGAAGTATAATTATAATGATGATTAATTCAACAATAACCAAAACCCACATTACCTCATAGTAATATTCAAGTTTTTCCTCCAGCAGTAAGCCATATTCGACATCTTATTTTCAGTCGGAAAAATGAAGACAATATGCTGCCATGTGTGTTGCAGCACATATCAAGGTCAGTCCCAGGTCTTAGCAAGGAAGTTGGAGTATAGATTTTGGAATTAGTTTGTTTGCAAACATCTGCAACATCTGTGAATTTCATTAAATGCTTTGTGACTTTACAGAAACTGCATCAGAAATGGTTCTTCTCTCTTCCTGTGTAGGGACACAGGCTATATATTTAACAAGTAAATGCAGCATTCAGCCTTAAATGGACCAACTACATTCCTCTACAGCAGCAAACCTGCCTTCATGCAGTTTATACCATGCCAGTGATCGCTATCTCAAATAGACTATGACAGGTTTACACAACATATTAGAAAACAGGCAGAAAAGATGTATTCTGGGACATTTCAGCACATTGGCACATGAACAAACAAACATCAGTATATTTAACAAAAAGCAGATGGCTAGCATTAAAGCTTCATGTGTAATGTTTTAAACATTTCCTACACGGCATATGATTCATAATAAATACCCAAAGTAATGCCTCAGTGCTTCACTATATGTACAGCACACAGCCTTAACAAAGTTTCTACTGTTTCATTTCTATCTTCTGGACAGACTGTGCAGACAGAGCAGGACTCCAGCATACTGAGTGTTTAGTATCCTCTGTTTTCAGTACACTGGGAGCAATTTATTCCTCCCTCACTGGAAAAATGCACAAGGAAATGATGTCCCAGACCCTCTAGCAAGGACATGACATAGAGTTAACACTTTTTTTTTATTCATGGACCAGTGCAGCCCTGGGAAACAGCCTGTCAGGAGCAGTATCCCTTGGTCATTTAGGAATACTCCTATGGAAGTCCATGTGGTCACAGTTTTTTCCTATATTCTGAGCCAACACTGCCTTTTTATTTCCAATTACAGTCTTTTTCATCTCTGCTCCAACAGTAATTGATGAAGTTGCACTGTGGGCAAGGATTGAGTCACCGTTGATGTTTTGACAGTAATCATAATTTATGCTCATAAGAAAACTTTGGTCTGAGCTTTCCAGGAGATAGGATGCAGGACTGCACCTCTAGGCATTTTCAGAGGAAATGTATCCATTTTTCTCTCATGGATCAACTGTTACTGGTCCCTGATTACAGTAAGAACCACAGCCCTCACTGTGCAAGGTGCAATGGCAAACAAGTTCTCTTATAATCCTTCACACCTCCACCACCCTTAAGGAAGAGAAATCTGCATACTGTGCCATTCCTGGGGCAGGACTGGTGTGATCGCCTCTTTTCAATGTGTCAGCTTCTCCTTCAGATAGCACCAGCAACGGAGCAGGTCCACCCACCTACCCACAGTCAGAGTCAGCACGTACACTCCCTCCTCATTTCTAATATAGAGAGAGGAATACTACTGCTGCACCATCCTAAAGAGCCAGTGGAGTGTTAATTAAACATTAGTACTGTTATACAATATACCAGCTTCACATCGCAGATAAGCAAATTATTACTTTCTCTGTTAAAGGCAGAGGAAGATCACCAATAATAGGTATGCACACATCATCGCAGATAACATTCCTGCAAGACTTGCTGATTAAATGCACAGAACAAGGTATCGGTTGTGTTATCTTACGCTTACTACAATAGTTATATTCAGATAATAATGACAAAAAATAGCACTGCTGAATTTTGGAAGAGAACGAATTTAGATGCTAGCTTCCTGGCTTAATTCCGCTCTCAGTATTATGAAAAAAAATAACTATGACTTTTTCTACCTACCTTAATTGGAAAATTACTCACAGGAATTTACAACAGCCCCTTCACTTATTTTCCACTTTCGTAAAACATCATGGGTTATGTGAATTTTCTTCACAAAGTAGCAGCCAGGCGACCAGACAGCAAACAGTAGGCTCACTAAGAATGGTCCCTTCGATTACCTAAACCCCCTGGACATAACTCCTCCGTAGATGAAGAACTGCACATAAAAGTCTCACCTGCTCTTAGGCTCAGCAAACGGAGACGAGACATCTGCATCTGGATCCAAAATGTGGTCAAGTTCTTTCTGGTTTTTCTCATACATCCTTTTTCTGTCTGTCAGCCCCTTGTTGTTATCAACCTGTGGGAAATCATAATACCCCTTCCTCTTGGCTTTCAAGCGCAGCTTGTTGCGGTAATGTTCTATATCAGACTTCTGCTTCAAAGCCTTGTTCACCTAAAAGGCAAAAAGATGTTTAAAGGATGATTCTGAGTTGGCTACTTCCAAATGGCATTGTTAGAGTGTGCTTGATGCCCTGTATGTGTCATCTTACAGAGCGCTTTTTTTTTACCACACCGTGCCATCTGTAAGCAGCGAGGAACTGCAAGTGAACAGAGTTGCTGCATTTTTATGGCTCGGCAGATGGTTAAATAATTTTAGCCTAAAAAGTATGTAGCATCACATCAGTGACTCAGATACACCCACTGAAGAAAAACATTGATGATGTTAGGCTGTTGTCATGACCCAACGCTGTGCTTGCTTTTGGGTGTCATGGGGAGAAATTACCAGTGCCCAGTAAGTAAAAAAACATCCCCCTGACTACACAAAACCTTAAATAAGTCATCAGTGATTGCTAGGAAAGAATGTAAGTGAAATATCTTCATATGCTCCTATTATTTATATGCTTGCTTAGAAATCTGTTATGGGCCCCTGTCAGAGATGCAATCCTTAAATGAGGAGATGTTTGGTCTGACATGGTACAGATCAGGTCTGTAAGACAATTTTCCTCCTGCTTCAAATCGTCAGTTACAGGGAAATGCGCAGTTTAAAAGGGCTTTCTGCTTCCAGAGTTCAATACTGCAGTCTTCTCACAAACTTAAAAAAGTATATGTACAAGACAGCACACAGCACTGGGAGTGTCATCCTGCTAACTCACAGAAAACAGATGCTGAAATCTAAATAAGCCTTTCTCTGAGTTTGGAAACTATATGGCATGTCAGGATTTGAAATACAAATATGAAATGGAGTATGACAGTCTGCTTTAATCCAGGCCCACATGGGAAGCCTGAAGACATTGCCTTTTACCATGGCAGTAAAAGACTGGCAGCAGCCCTCTCTGTTGCTTTTAAAAAGCATCAGGGAGATTCTCGTTGATCTTTAAATGATTGTTGTGGTGCGAGTTTGCAAACAAGACATCTATCTGGCCTGTTCCCATCAAGTTCAATGACTATATAAAAGCCTTAGTCCTTTGTAAATGGACTAGTCTTGATTAAATCGACATAAAAATATGAATAATCATACAGTTGTTGAAGCCAAAGCATGGTTTTGACCAGCAGCAAATGGATCACATGCTTGTGCCATCCCGCTTTGTTCCGAGGAAACAGTACCCTCTGTGCACAGGCTGGAGTGCAGACTGAGCAAAGCTATGGTCCTGTTGCATTCCTTCTTGCTCTGAACAACTCACATTGCTCAGTACAGAAAGAACAGCTCGGCACCAAGATGATCTATACACACTTCCATGCGCAGCCACAGAATTCATTATCTTATTCTGTTCTCTGTCTTCACTACTCATTTTATAAAAATGAATATGATATGAGAGAAGAATATTTGGAAGGTAGGAATATAGTAAATTGCCTCTTCCAAGGCCACGTGAATCCATTGGAGCATTGTGAAAGGGCAGATAGCTTAAACTCTCAGACCTCTGAGCCCACAATGCTAATGGGACTTTGTATAACATCAGGATAAAAACCTCTTACCAGTTCTCAACTCTAACAGGCTTACAATTGCTCCACCTGTGGGTGCAACCAACGAAACATTCAGTGATACTATTGAATAGTCCTTACCTCTCCATTGATGATAGCAGATTCTTGGCTCCTATCTGATGCAGCATGAACAGCAGGCAGCGCGACAGGTTTGATAGCTATCAGCTGTACTGATCCAGAAGAGGTGTCGAAGGGGTCAGTGGCAGATTTGGCAATGTTATCAAAGAGAATGCCTCCTTCCTCTTCATCACTTATAGGCACTAAAGCATATCAAACTTATTCAGCATAAAGACAGATACTTTTACTGCACGTTCAAGGTGAAATTCAGCAAGAACATGCTTTAGATTAATGATGTGCTCAGTACACTTGAGGAGCAGGCCTGGGAGACCATTACACCAGAAAAAAAATCCCATTATATTAAAGATAATATTATGTATTCAAAGGATTATCTGTCAGTCTCCCAAATAAGGTTTGATTCCAATCTGCACTAATAAGATCAGAAAAAAAAGGAGGGGAAAAAAAAGACACAATGAAAGTCAAAGTACATATTTTTCTAGGTTTAACATGGAAAAGACATTATATATAAATAAACACACACACAAATCTCCACATGCCAAGGGATCAGTAGTTACACCTGATCTAACCCAAAAGTGAAGCTTTTCTTTGCATCTTATACATCCAAAGCATGGGCATCCTCAAAATCTGAAAAATAAACCTACTGATTTTTGTAGAAGTTATTAATGCTAAAAATGCCATCTATTAAAATGAAAGAATTACTGTTGAGTGTTAAAACATGGTTTAAGAAACTTATGGTGTCCAAGTTCATGGGTTTTGCTCTGCAAGGCAGTATCTCACGTGCCTGCAAATTTAACCATTAACATTTCTTAAAAGACATGAGAAGGTATCTGAAAATGTTTAAAATTAAATAGCATGGTAAAGCACTTTTAGTTTAGTTTTCTTTTTAAATGGAAAATTCTTTCATATACAATTGGGCCCTTTCTCCTTCAAATATTGTTTGTAAACTACCTCGCCTTGTCAGTTGTTGAACCTTAAAACTTCTATCCTCATTTTGGAATAAAAGAATGACTCTAAAGCATGAGCACAAATTCTACAAAGAGACTCTTGCAAACATTTTTGAATAATTATGCCGTTAGAGGGAAGAATGTTTGCTCCATCTTCTAACTGACAGGAGCAGAGATCCTCTGCTAAAGAGCAAAGTGGCCTGCTCTAAATGTATTTCCTTTGAAAATACACTCTGTTTTAATATTTAATCACTGCAGAAATTACAATGAACTTCTACAAATTAGGCAGCTAATGATTTTGGTAAGAAAATATTTGACAGTGGTAACAAAATATGAACCCACTGAGTAAGCTCATTATCTTTCTGTCTATACTCAGTGTGGACTGAAGTTGACACCCACTTGATCTTTTGAGAAATAGGTGGGTTAAATCATTCTGTCATTAAACATCTTCCCTCCAGGTCCACAGAACTGTCCAAATATGACAGATTCTTCAGTGGGTTTAAAATCCTGTTGTCCTTCCTTGGGGGTCAGTCAAACACTCTGAATTTGTATACTCACAGGAGCCAGTGGTTCACAAGCCTGGCTCACTGAAATTAACTGCCAGACTCCCACTGATTACAGGACACCACACCACCAAAATCAGATGAAGAGGTATTTGTCTGTCATAGAATACATTTGTACAGGAAGATATTGACATTACGATGAGTATAAAAGTAACACATGAACCTCCAGGGGCATTTTAAATCAGTTTAATTCTCATGTAAGTCACGGGATGCCCTTCTGGAAGATGGTAATTAACAACTGAAACTTCCACACTACCCTAACAAAGTATCTCCACTATGACATGACTATCTTGAAGACAGAAAAACTTTGTCCGAATTGTGGTTTTCACTGACAAAGATGGTCTTTCATGATGATTACAAGCTCAGGTGAGCCTGGATAGTACCTCATCAGTGGTCAAAGTACCAAGAAGTTGTGGAATCCCTTGTCCTAGGCTGCCTGTCTCCAATATTTGCCTGAGACATGCCCCAAAACCCTGGCTAAGCATCCACTTGCAAAACACAACTCTTCCAAACATCCCCTATGTAGCCTGCTTCAAGTAAGGACCAAGAAACACAGCTGCATTTCCACCCCAGTGTTTCAGAAGGACTGCACTTGCTGAGACCTCAGCAGTGACCTCCAGTCACCCACAGAGAGCATGACTAGCTACAGATGCGTGGGTTGTCTCCTAAGACCTCACTTAGGATCAGAAACAAAGAGTTTTGTTTAATTAAGCAGAATTCCCCTGCTTCAAAGACTCATTTAAAGAAGAAAAATTCAGAATAAAGAGAATCAGGAATCACAGACAACAGCTACTTTTGATGTGACACATGAACACCAAAGAGGAACCTGAGTATCAGCTCTCTCATCAGTGAGCACATCTGCATCTAGTGTAGTGCTATTGACATGGAAATATTAGCCAAATGGAACTAGAAACAGGAAAGTCTACTCCACCTTAGCACTTGTCCATTAACTAGCATTTATATAGAGGAGTAGTTTTTTCCACTGCCTATTTTTTCACCAGTCAGTGATAAAAAGTCTGTGATCTGCAGTTACTGGACTGCTGCTATAGTTCATACTGACAGTGAGCCACAAGCAAGTACTGTCGGAATTTTAATATTTGCTCCTGACCATAGCTTTCCAAGAGAATTTACAGCAAGTGTTTATAATATGATTAAACCACAGCAATCTCTAAACTTAAAAAAAACAAACCAAAGGGAGCTCAGAGAAAAATAAGAGTCCTGGAGTATTGTTTCTGCTGTGTGTGTCCCTACCCTGGGCCAGCCTGCCCATTCAAATGCCTCAGTGGGGCAAGCAATGGACAGGCAATGGAATCTTCAGAAAGCCACCCAGACATTCTTCAGTGTCATTCACAATAAGCACAGTTGCTTATTACAATTAGCAACACAGATTCAACATAATGCTTTTGATTTTTGTTTTTAAACAGATTCATAGCAACATTTTATGGATTCATTGTTCTTCTAATCTTGCTTGCACTGTCTGTGTGCTCACATAGTGAGACTCAGAAGCTCAGCATCAGAAAAGGACAAAAATCCGACTTAATCACCTACTTAACAGTAATTTCCCTTCTCTAAAACATCTTGTGCTAGATATCTCATGCCACATGATCCATTGATATTGAATTACTCTTCCTAACCTTCATACAACTGAAATGCATTGAAAGCAATCATTTATTCAGGTTGAGTGCCCATTGTAGTGAAGATCAGCACAGCACTAGGTTTTGAAGAGCAAGACCATCACTGAAACTTTATCTCCACATCACTGAAGCTATTATGATAGAAGATTTGTTAGATTAAATTTGCTACAGGGATGCTATCCTCCAATCTCAGTGCAGTTCTGCATTATTTTAGTCAGTGATGCCAGCAGATGGTGCTACTCACTCATGCTGTGAGAGGGGCTGTGGACTTGTAGGTCTGAATGGTTAAGAAATAGTTAGACAAGTAGAACAGTCTATTATTTAGTAATTAGTTTATATATTTTTTTTAATCATATTTTTTTCAGCCTAAGATTTCAATATGAAGACCACACAAGATTTCTTCTTGCGCTCCCTTTCACTCCACCTTATCTTCCCTCGCCTCTTCCAAATCAAAATACATCGGAAAGGAGAAAATAGGGACTAAATTTAAATTACCTGCAGACCAGGTAACCTCACAGCCAAATATAAGAAACAAAGATATACAATGTCCTGTCAGAAACAACCATTTCACCTATTTCGGATGTTCTCAGAAAAAGAACGACATTGATGAAGAAAAGTGCATAAAGCCAAAATGCTGGGAACAGTTGCAAGCTGGTAGATGCACTCTGCCTTTTCTTAGGTCATCCAATGAAGCACTAAAAATTTTCAAAGATTTGTTTTGTATGAAGGGAATGCAAACATTGTAATCATACCTATAGTGTGTAATGAATTTTCTGAGCAATGGAAGGGCTTAAAATAATAGGAAAGCAAATAGATTATATTGAATGATAACTATAATTTTGACAAGAGGAAACCATGCCACAGATCTAAAAGACTGTCTCCTTAGGGAAGAGCCTGTGTATCAGTATTTCAACCAGAAATCCTAACTCTTGAATATAAATTTATAATGGAGAAATAATTTCCATTTTAAAGAAAATCTCTTTATGTAAGAGAAGTATAGGAAATTTTCTACATAGTCTAAATCATTCAGTTTGTCAGCTGATGATCTCCAGAAAAGTATGAACGAGAGTTCTTAGCAGTACAGAAACATATGATTCTGAATACATTTAGGAGCATGTAAGTAAAATACCAGTAGTATCCTGTAGTGTAACAGAAACCATACTTGTGTACATACACACACACACCCTTTCCAAAAGACATCCAAGTGTGAGGCAGTGCAATTCTAAGCCTTCCATGAACAGCACAAATATATTTTCAGAGAAGCAGATGGCTTGCAGATGAAAGGAAGCAGCTCATGTTTTCTCCTGGATATTATTTTCTCATATGCAAAGTCTGCTGAATGCCAGGTCACACGTCTCAGGTGTTACAGTCCTGGGTTTGCCTGAGATCCTGAAATAGGAGTTACCTAAGCAGGTCGTTTGAGATCTCTAAACCAGTAATTGCAGCTTTTCTATGAAACTGTATACATGGGGTCTCTATTTCTCTATTAGCTGCTTGCTTCTTTCACTTTCAATGAATGTGTCTTGTCCTTAAAGCAGAAGCAAGGATATCTCTGTGTTATGTCTTCTCCAACCACATCTGCTTCATCTATGTAAATATAAAAGTCTTTCCAAACAAGACCACATATGTTATAATGTTTGTAGAAAATCCATGAGCCCCTTTTCTTAGCTGGCACTTCTGCAATACCATACTACGCACGTTCAATAATTTTAAAAAATCATTTAACTGACAAGGGTGATGACTACACAAAGACAACAGGGAAGGTCTGTGAACCTACAAATGAAGTCACTTCTTTAAGAGAGTAGTGCTCTATGAGTTCTAAAAATCTTTGCAGAAATACCTTTCTGTTTGCACAACAAAACCACGCATTTGTCTTCTTCAATGCTGACAGGTTAATGAAAGATCACGACCACCTAGACAGCTACTGGATCTGATGGCATAAACTTCTACATGCTATTTGCACTATTGCTTGGATAACAACTGCTGTCAGATTCAATTAAGCAGCACAGTAAAGCTCATCCGGATGGGGAGATAGACATGAATTAAGAGATATTTAATTGTGCGACCACCTGCAGATTCCAGTTCCTTCAGAGCTCTGCTGCAACAGGCACCCTAGCAACATAGGTTAAGACATTTTCTTGCCAGGAGAAAAGCAATCAAAAAGACTGACTCAAAAAAAAAACCAACCCACAAAACCACAAATATCAGACAAACAGAAAAATCAGCCTGGGTTAGCCATGCTGGCCTAAAAGAGGCCAAACAAAGTATTTTCCACTTATTCTAAGTAAGTTCTACCATGCCTGTGAATACAGCACCAAGGTGGGTCTAGTCTCACAGCAAGGACAACTCAAAGGTGCTGTTTGTTCTCCCACTCTGTTTACGGGGAAAGAGGCAGCGAAGCAGTGGCACTTTTTGCTTCTGCAGAAATGTAAAATGGCTCAGAAATGTAGCTCAGAAGTTCACAGAATAGGTCACAACACTTGGCTGCTTCTCACAAACCAAAAGCAAGTGGAGAGAGCAACAGAAAATGGTATTGGCTAAACCTGAAAAAACAGAGGGTTCAATGCCACCAGAAAGATGCTAGCAAGGTACAGTGCTCTCTATATTTAAAACAAACAACCAAAACCAAACCAAAACAAAAAAAGCCAGTGGGAAAAATGGAAACAGAATGGGGAAATATTAGACTGTGTCACACAAGCTGAAATCTTGGAGAACAACAAATTAAAAAAAATATCAACACTTAAAACTTACAGATGGCCCAATAATAGTAACTGGTGCCAATACAAAGTATTTTAGCTGAACAAGTGGATTTTGTTAATTCTACATGCGCGTGCGCACACACACACACACACACCACACACACCTCCATTTAAATGACAGGAAATGGCTCCAGAAAAGCACAGGCGTTTATCATGAGGGAGCAAAGAGTTAAAGATCCCTGCTAACACTCTTTCTGGGACAAATGGAACTAATGCTTCAGGATGAGAGAATGAAAAATGTAAAGTATAGACTCCTGTCTCTACACCATAAATTCTTCCTAGCACTCTGATTTCTCAGCCTTTCAGAGACACAGGCATCATGAAAGGAAATCATTTCACTTCAACTCTGCACATATGCTCCAATGCAGTTTTGTGGTCTCTTTCCCTACTGCAAAGAGAAAGTTGAGTACCTCCTGAGCAGAGAGAGCTGTCCTAGTTAGCTATGACCCTCTCTGGAGTTAGTAGAAAGCCTACCTGGTTAGATTAGATTAGGAAGCCAAGTTTAAAGGACTGAAATTTGGCAAGAGTAAGTCCTTTCTACCCTAATTTGTATCTCTTGCTACCCAGGACAGCAAAGGCAGATGAATAGTTATGGATGTTTGCTAGGATACACCAGATCCTCTAGCTAACTCTGTGTCAAAGCAGACTGCTACTTCACTGCCACTAGATTAAATTGCTGTTGCTATACTCCATTTTAATTTGAGTCACTACAGACAACTGCTCAGAAATTCAGAAAAGCTGGCTCTGACGCTGAGCTGCCACATCAGTGTGAAAACTGGTGGTCCACACTTCTGTGGAATGAAGGAGGCACCGTATCATAACTTGACTAAGTTACACACAAAAATCCCTTTCATTTTAGCTAAGTCAATAATATAGCCATGTTTTCCTCCCTTGTACTTTGTTCCTGCAGACACTTGATTTTCAGACATCCTTATAAGGAATAGATGGTGAAAAAATAATTAGAAATTTATATTACAATTTCTGCCTAGACAGAGGAAAATTATAGTCTTAGAATTTTATATTTTAAAAAAGAGCGAGGCCTGTGCCTGAAGATTTCTGAAAAGTCACTTCTATTTTTCAAAATAATGTCCAAATGCGTGGAAGATGAGAAAAACTGTTCCAGCTGGAATTCCTAGAAGGAAAGGAAGGGTTCTTTCATAAGTTTGACTCTTTGCAAATATTCACCTGTGATGTGTACCCTTTTGTGATTAGGAGGTTCAAAACTGGGCTTAACTATATGAGTTATCAGCCCAAAAGTTATGGAGCAAGTATTGAGTCACGTGCTTCATTAAGAGCTGCTAGGAAATGAAAGCTTTCTTTTTTCTCAAAACAAACAAGCAGTCATGCCCTTCCAAAGATGCTAATGGGAAAGTTGTGAGATCAAACACTTAAAAGTTGGAGAAAAATACCTAGGTAACTTTCACTGCCTTAATTTTGTAAGGAGATGGTGAAAGGAAACTTTTTATTGTAAGCTACTAAGAGTTCTTTAAGTACATGTGGGTTTAGTCATTTTCATCTCCCTGAATGATGCTATACCCAGTAAAACAATACATGAAAGTGCTAATACCTGGTTGGCCCCTTCCACAATCTCTTACAAACCCATATCAGAAATTGCCAGTACCTCTGTTGGCCAATTCATTCATCTCACAGTCCTCTAATGCAGGCACTTAAAAAAATAAAATCATAAAAGTTTATTTCTTTTTGTTGTTGTTCTTAAGTGCCCAAAGTAAACAAAAGCACAACTCACCAACTTTTAGAAAGGAAGCTTTCTATTAACATACTAATAAGTGTTTTCCAAGAAAAACAAAGTGAAAAAAAAGAAATTATCTTAGCAATGTTTATCACTATTGCAGTACAAACAGGTATTTTATTTGTATTTTCTCTAGAAATAAGGCTGAGCTGAAGTGTTCTCCTGATCCTCCAAAACATCAGGTCTTTAAGCCAAGCCTGTCAGTCCAAGCTGGTTTCACATTGTTCATTCTCAGCCCTGACACACGCCATTTGAAGTCAATCTTGATATAAGCCATATAGAGTTTATGTACTGAGGTAACATCCAGTGCTGTCATTTTTCTGTGCAACTAAATGTCAGCAAGAAACAGAATCTAAAATTGGTCTGTAACTATAGCAACTAATGAGCTATTCTAACTTGAAGTCCCCAAATCAAACATGTGACCATCAAGGGATTCATTCCAGCTTTAAGATGCTGCTTTTCAGAGAAGAAAATATGCTGCTTCTTTTCCTGACATGCGCATTAAAGGCATCAGCCTACAGCCCAGCTAGAGAGCTGCAGAAGGTTCAGACAAACAACTAGGAGAAAAGCAGCTTCTTTCTTAAACTGGAAGGAAAAACAGCCAACATATTCTATTGATGCTAATCATACTGGATAAAGATAAAACCCTGCAAAAAGAACAAAATATCTGAGATAGCAGTGTTTGTAACCACAGGACTGGGGAACAAAGCATGAGCTCTGTGATGAAAAGTAATAGGCGCCTTGATTTTTTTTTTTCATTTCAATTTCAATAGGATCAAACAACTCAAAAGTCAAAACCACATCTGCATATGCATCTAAAAATAAATGTGGAGCCAGCTCCATAATCCTGGGTAAGTGGGGAGCCATTTAATTTCCCATGGCCACATCTTCTATCTCTGAAGCTGTTATGAAAGGGTTGTGCCAGGAAACACTGTTAAACATATTTTAAAAGATATGCTTACAGCTAAAGAGTCCTCATCTCTTTGTTAGGGAACAACATATTTATTCCTCATCATATCTGTGCCTGGAAACTACCAGGTGTTTCATGCACAGGTTCCTTCAAAACCAGAATAGTCAGATGGAAACAGCTCACCTATTTCATACTTTGTACATACGCTATACCTTTTTTTTTTTTTTTTGAACAGGCAAGTCCAGATTTTCCTTTCTGCTACAGAAGTTCAAGATATTGTTGTCAGCACGTGGTAGGAACAAAGGACAAGTAAGCACGCTTTGAACGGATTATACATGAAAGATGCTTTCCTAGAAATCATTTAGCTTCTTTGCTGATCTCCACAAGGAGCACCTTAACCATATTAAATAACAATGTTATTCAGGTTTTTATTCAGAAGACAGATGAGAGAAGGTAAAATAAACACATAAATAAAGTAGTTATTAGTTTTCCACATAATTTGGAAAGTGCCTAGTTATTGTTATTGTTATCAGAGTTGAAGATAGAATTATAATGAAATTAAGAGTTAAAATAAAGGGTCAGTATTCCCTTATACTACATTGAAACATTTCTGTAAGTAGCACATGAATGCACTAGAATGCAAATCAGAACAGATTATGTTACAAGTTAGTCAGTCTTTTAACAAAGAAACTGGAAGTTCTTACCAATTTTCTTTGAAGGTTTAAAACCTAAGAAAATAAAAAAAAAGCCCTTCACTAAATTTTTTTTGCCTACATGTGTAAACTTCACCTGACACTGGTTTTAAATATTGACTTTTCTGGGTAAAGGATTAAAAAACAGCATAAATAGCACTGAAAACCATACATGTTGTTGTCTTGTAAAGTCAGCTGCATTTGAAACAGTGAAAAAATAATTATGACCCTTGAAACTCGGAACAATGAATATTGTTATGCTGTCTATAGTAATAAAAGAAGACCTCTGAGAAGGATCAGTCAGAATACTTATTACCAGTCTGGAGCAATCAAGTAAAGTCTCAGGTCTGTCAGAGGAAGACAGTGCAGGTGACAAACACACAATGAAAGAAAATTAAAAACTTCACTTCTTTACGTGTGAATTTGCAAAAGCAGATAAACCTCAGTGAAGTGATTTAAAACCAGCACTACAGTGGTACCAGTGACTGTCCCCACAAGATGAAGAACTGTATAGTACAGGGAAGGAAAGAACAAGAGGGCACTTAAAAACCACCATATGATTTTGCTGTGCGAAACAAAGGCCATCTCTGTATCACACTGTATTCCTGCTAACCCAGAAAACCCCTTGCATTACACTTTAGTATTAGGCATAACAGTCATCAAGGGATGATACTATTTGATACCAGGATCACCTCCACAGAGGTTACTGAATTGATTCATTGGATAAAGGAGAAGATATCTACACTAGGATTTTCTCTTTATCCAAGTCCTCCTTTCCACACTTACATTTTTAGCAAAGAATGAGAGGCTTGTGTTCATGGCATAATCTAATGAGATCTGAGACTACATCCAGATTAATTCCCTCCCTTTAGAGGGAAATGATCAATTGTCTCAGCCACAGTGTTTTCTGTTCATACAGAAAATGTAGTTATGGAAGCAATGCTATATCTCAGGAGAAATAAGCAAAGAGATAGATAAAAGAAAAGCGAGGAATAAAGGGGATTGCCATCTACTCTCATCAAATGTTCCTGATTCTCAGGTCACAAGGTCACTACCATCAACCAAGGGCTAGCAAAAAACATCCACTGTAACATCCTAGGTGTATCAGGAAAAGCTGTCAGTAAGTGTTAAGAACAAAATGGTAGGAGGAGGATGATGATGATAAAGAGATGGAAATTAAACCTCTAGACATCTCACACTTTCTCAGATCAATTTTTACATAACTAATTCATCTATATCAGATCTGGGGCAGCTCAGCAACAACAGTAATGGAAATTAACATCTTAGGGTTCTATTTTGGGGGGAAAATTGCTGTAAAACCTCTCCACCTACTACACAGCATCATCTCTTCATAAGTTTACTGGTACTTCAAGAGAAAAAATAAAACTAAAAAAAGAAGAAAAACTTGCCAAGGCCCACACAAACAGCAAACATCATGCTGTTTTGTGTGAGGCTGAGGAACAGCTATAGCAGTAAAGGGAAAGAAATTAAAAACACACACCAGTTACAAGGAGAAAGTGCCTACGTGCTGCCTTAGGTATAGGAAGATGATTTCAACACAGCTAGTGCCTGCGTGGGTATGGCTACAGGGGTGACCGCAAGCAGCATTCATCAAGAAGCACTTCTCACCGTTTCTTTTCCTTGCTTCGTCTTTTGTCACTTTTTGTGGTGCCATTACTTTCTGGAGGGAGCTCCGACTGGAGCTGGGCTTTCCCGATCCATTGCTGATGATGGAACCGTTCTGACTTGGGGACCGGCTGCAAGTAACCATAGCAACAAGGGAGGCTGTGAATCCTTCTTTATAAACCTCATTTCAAGGTTATTTCATTTGCACAGTTTGCATCACTGAGTTTTCACATCTGATTTTGCACCAAATGGAGACAAAATATAAACTGCACACAGGAACTCAGCAAAGGCAGGAACAGTGCAACAGTAAGAGAATGTGACTTATCAATTAGCTCAGGGCTGACTGGCATCTTAGTGGAATCGAAAACAAACATTTCTCATGCGCAACCCTGACAATGACAGAAGTGGCACTGCAGAGGACAAAAAAGCTCATTATCAATTCAATGTAATTTACAAAGCTAAAACAAAGCAGCCCTTTGTTTTATATAGGATAAACTAATTCCTTTATTATTTAGCCTGCGTTTAGAGTAACAGAATGTTTTGGGTTGTAAGGGACCTTTGCGGGTCCATCTAGTTTGACCTTCCTGCAGGAGCAAGGACATATCCGATTGTTTTATCAGCCACAATGCAAAATTCACTCACTTTACATGTACACACACACACCCCCCATTCGAAAATTCTTTTTTTTCCTTTTTGCACATAACCTAATTTAACAAGCACTATTATTACCTCTAAATTCTAAGAAAATGCTTGTTTTACTCAGCGATTGTGTAACCTTGCCCTGAAATTGGTCCCTGCACAGACAGGGTGAGGAGGCAGCCAGAGCAGAACTTCTGTGAGCATTTGGTCCCAATGAAGAGCAAGAACAGAAACAAGCAGTGTAACTCTGGGCTGCACTGGAAGCAAGCTCTCTGCAGAAGTTCTCTTCTTTTTGGGGTGGGTAAATTACTCAGGAACTTGGAAATAGCAGGACAAAATAGGAAATCATAAATACGGTGCTGCTCCACATCCAGACATGTTGTCACGTTGTTTCTACACATGAAACTTGCCACAACAGGCATGAAAACCATCTCACATAGTTACTCATTTCATACTTGAAAACGGGACACACTGTTACTCATGAAACCTGTCTGCAATCTGTGAATGAACTGTCACAGCCAGTGTCAGGATTGCATTGATAAGAAGGTTGCATTGGAGAAAAAAGAAGTGGACTTGGTCACAAAGACTTTCATTTACAGTGAAAAAAAAATCAAATCAAGTTCTATTGCTATCACAATGGCTTTATATCCAGAAAATGGTACTGAAGCAAATAACTGTAAAAACCATCCTGTATACTGCCAATACTATACTGCCAGCCAGAGTCGTTCATTTGCTTCTAGTTCTGATTGCCCTCTCTGTGGAAAGTAAAGCGCACTTACTGTGGTCTGGAAAGTACAAGAAAAATAGTTCTTAGAGACTCTTTTGGAGATAGCATAGGTGGAATGAGCTTGAGTTTGAGATAGGTTCTTTCCACCCACAGGGCCTTAGAAAAACTCAGCATGCAACCCAGCTCAGCCCAGGCTAGCCTGGGGATTTTCTTGTGAAACTCTATTGAAAATAATTGTTCTTGAAAAGTAGCGTTTCTCCCTTATAAGACTGTCTGTCACTGGTAAGGAATAATGTCAAGCCAGCAAAGAAAAATTAAAATTAATCCAGGACAGATCAACATCTGAAGATGCTCCACTTGGAAACAAGGAAAAGATGCAAGCACATATAGCTTGCAGAATGACTTCTGCTGGCACACATGGGAATATTCATCCTTTTTAAGTGGCCATAATATTATTAACTGTGAAGCTTCTTTCAGTGGTAATATCTGAGTAGATATTCTGATCAGTTACCAGCCACTTCATCATAATCTGATGTAAATTGACCTTTCCAGGCTGCAGAGTAGCCTGGATGAAAGACCAAATACATAAAGGTCAAGAAATATTTCTTCATCTTCAGAAGCTATTAAATTCCATCCCCTGATACAGCTCCTCAAAATAAAAAAGACTAGAATTCTGCGTGTTCTCACTTACTCAAGTAATCACCCCTTAGTTATTTGCTTAGAAAGGTACGAAGGTTCAACACATTTTATAATGAGAATAACTTTCCTCTGAATTCCTGGATGAAGTCTGCTTATCAATGTTTGCTTATAATTGTGTAGGTTATGTAGTGGGGGATTTCTGTACTTTTTCAAAGGACTGAGTGAAGTGCTTAATTGCTTTTTTTAGAGGATTAATTGATAGGGCTGGTTTAATGTGTGTCGAGGTGTGTGTGTATTTACATATGGCTTTGAGGAGGCTTCAAAACATTTTAAAGTACAGTTCCTTCAAAGACCTAACCTGTGGAGGCCCAGCACCAGCACCAACAGTTGGTGTCATGGTCATCTTCCATCTGTCCTTCATCAGAGGACAGAAGGCTTCAAAAGGGACAAGACCTGTTTGGCTCATACAGACTACATATGACCTAACTGTTATGGTTCAAGTGATATGGAGTGTGAGCAACACCTCAGTGATGGTAAAGGGCATAAAAACAGTTTACACCCAAGGTAGTACTCAGCTGCCTTACTCTCTTGTATTGGTACTCCCTGCAGACAGCTCTGTCCATATTCCAGGTGATTTACTATAAAACCAGAGAAATACGCTAAACCAGACACCTTCTGTTTCCATTTCTCTGTAGGAAAACCTCCGTTTGAATGGATCACAATGGGGATTATCTACACACCATGAATAGCAACAGCATTGGGTCCTACAGCCCCACACCATACAGCCTGATACGTCCCAGCGTGGCACCTCCTGTGGCTGCAGATGGTTGCAGTGCATCCCTGTCACAGCATGCAGCAATATCATGCCAGTTTTCCAAGCTTTTCCATTACTCCAAAGGGGCAAATATGATTGTGCGTTAAAAAGTACTAGATGAAGTGACTAAACTATGAAGATCTGATGTTTTCTGTAGAATTTCTCTGCACTAGCCAGAGAAATCTTTATTTTCTGATAATTTTATGTTATGATATTCCACCAAGAGGCAAGGACTGTGTAATGCCAGTGAACTAGACAATGACTGAATCAGCCTCTGTTCAGGTTATATACCTAACTCTTATTTTCCGCTATTCCCTTCAGCATCAATTTCTCAGCAGTTAAAGGCTGATGATCCTCCACTCTAAATTAATTTGGCCCAATTTACCTTAGGAACTGACACCATCTAGTCTATTCTTAGGAGGATTTGTCCTTCTGCTAGTGAAGACATTGGGTCCAGTTCTGGAGTGACAGAGTCTGTCAGTGGAGCTACAGAAATCTGCAATGGCCGAGGGGTCCTGGTTTTTGGTTCATTTGAGAAGTGATCACTGGCTGTATTCCATATCCCATATCCCATGTAAAGTTTGGGTTTACATCTTATACAACACTGGCATGCGTATGAGAACCACTTCCAATTTATCTCCTCTATACATGTACAATCTGTGAAGATTTTCTCTTGTACTTTGCAGCAGTCTTACACACCCAGTGCAGATCAGCATCACGTCAATGAGAACATATCATGAAGAAACAATCTGCTACACACAGAGCCTGGATGCCAGACATTACAGATTTTTCCTAAGCAACCAGCAGCATGTACCCTTTTCCACCTCTCTGCAGAAACATGCTAGTCCTCACCTTTTCCTTGTTTCATTGGATTGAGCAGTTTTGATGGTGCTCCCATCCTGAGTAATTTCTCTCTCCTGTGAGGCAGGGGCATCTCTAACTGGAAGTGGAAGCACGACAGTCTCCTGAGTTACAGGTAAAACTTCATCTTCAGCTCCCTGCTGACCTAAGTGTTGCTTGGCATAGTCAAAACCTTGTACTGGCTGAAAAAAAGAAAAAAAAAAGTCGAAGGGAAAAAAAGAAATCTCCATCATGCATCATATGTTAATATAAAATTTCCACTTCAATATAAATTCTTCCCCTGTCCCTTAGCTTGTTTAATCACATAAGTAACAAGTAAAAATATGTAGATTGCCATACGAATGCTCAACAACAATGCAATTTTCTGATGACGTCTCGATTCCACGTAATTTAAACATGATTAATCAGTATAACATAGATCTTGGCTAACCTCTCTTACTCTGCTGTAACACTCCCAGAAACACCATTAACAGACAATAGAAGAATGAATATACGGAAGGAAAAATGAGAAAGGAGAAAAATAAGCCCATACAGAAAATGGAAGATTTTCTCTATGAAAAAAATGCTTGTGTTTCCAAAGAGGGTGGGAGTAATTTATTCCAAATCAAGACAAAGTGGAAAAGGCGCACACAAAAGTTTCATTGGCAACATTTTCCAGAGAAGGACCTTTTTCAGATGAGTGAAATTGTATTTCCCCTGGCTTGCCAGTTGCCTACTGGGAAGGCTGTTATTAACTTCACTTGTTTCTCTTGGGAAGTGGCCTTTGCAAGAGTCTTGCAGCAAGGCAGCTGAGGGCCTTCTGCCCAGCCTGCCCCAAAGCACAGCCAGGCTTTCTCTGCTGCCTCTGCAAGGAACAAGAAGAACTGACACATTCCTTCCGGCCAGAGCAGCCACCAAAAGGTGGAATATTTAAGCAAAACTTAACTTTCCAGACTATGTTTTCTATTAAGGAAAAAAAGAGGAGAAAAAAAAATTGTGAAAAATAAATCAATCAAAAAAAACTGGTCATCTCTGGAAAATATATGCAATACAAAAATGTTCTTGCTACACTAAATTGAGTTAGTTTACCAAAGACTGGAAGGATGCTCTTCGTGAAGTACGAAGACAATTGACAGATTGCTAAAAAAAGCACTATTAAACACTTGAAAGGTGAGCAATGGTGAATTTAACCCTCAAACGCTTTGGGAAACACAGCAGAACTAGACAGTTAATACCTGGAAAATCTCTCTCAGGTTCCTGTCATGTTGTCATTGAAAATATTAGTTCCAGAAGAACATCAGCTGGATTAAAAAAAGATTCACTGCTGGCACAGAAAAGTGATGAGTTCTGAAAACATATTTTCTCTTGTTCTGCCCCTTACCAAATGTGAACTATTGCTGTAAATACAGATAAATGTCACAGGCGATCTCAGTTTGAATAAAGAGGAGGCTGTCTTCTGTTCTTTAAAACAAAAAAAAAAATGTACTTTTTGTTTAATCTACATCACGTTTCCAATTTCCTGTTTGAATTGAGGCTGACAATTTGTAACATGCTCATGTACCTCAGTATCACTCTGGTAAGTACATTAAGGAGATGCTAGCTGGGCTCATGCCGATTTGGCAGAACACACATCTGCACATTACCATGATGGAACTTAAAATGCATCAGAGAAATGCCAATTCACCATCACCACCCCATGGCAAGTCATGATGATATCGCCACAACGGAGCCTTCTGGTTGCCCTTCTCTGAAGGTAGGGTACCAGAAAAGCAGCCACCAAACTAGCTACAACAGGAGGAAAGGGAAGGGAATGAAAAAGTGGAAGCAAAAGCTGTGTGATGCACAGCTACGAAGACCATCCTAGACAGTATTTTCAACTAAAATAATATTTTCCAATCTTATCTATATTAATTGTTAGTCAAAACCATCCTAGTTATTCTGCCAAAAAAAAGTAGCAAAAGATAATAGCTAACTTAATTGGTTATTTCCCTCTCCATGCTTTTCAAAGAGTAGAAGTTACAAATTATATTTTGTACCTTATTAAAAAAAAAAAAAGAAAAAAACAAAACAAGACCAGATGCAGCAGAACATGAGAATTTCTACAGAGCTCTGCAGAGTCCCAGCTGGGATCTGCAAAAGGAAAAAAGTGAAAGATTATTTTAATCTGAGTTCTACTTACCACCATGTCTAGTAACAAAGTGCATTAAAAGAAGAGCTGAAAAAGCCATCCTCATCAGTGGACATATTGCGTTAAATAAAACTTGATCTTGGAACCCTGCTCTGTAAAATCTCACAAAGAGCAGATGGCTTTAGCACCCTGAAGGGAACTGGCAATGCTAAATCATAATCAGGCACTGCTGAAGCACTGCATAAATAAATAAATGTCCACTGCAACAACAACACTGAGAAAGGATGGAAGGACTAGGATTGGAATATTGCTTTTGAAATATTAATTACAAGAGCATCAAATTACATTGTCTGGCAAAGGACAAACTGAATACAGGGGGTTGTTTCTGGGACTTTTTTCCTTGTAATGATCCTGAAAAAGACACTGATATTTTAAAAAATGAAAGAAGAGAAGTTAAAAGAAAAAAAGAAGACAGGGTGATCAGCTCCTCCTCTCCATATACACAGACAGTTCCTCTGATCATTTTTCTTTCCATGCCCTTTATCAAATTGGTAGTGGTTGTTTTCTCATGGCCTGCAGTATTTGCTTTTGCTTGCAGGTCTCAGACTGCAGATCTTATATTTGTTTACCTGCAAGCATATTCTTTCATGCTCTAAAAGAAAGGAAAGGTGACAAATCAGATTACAGCTTTTAAAAAAGCATGCTGTGAATTAAAAAGCAAAGGAGGCAAAAGCTATCGTCTATCCAAAGCCTCAAATAAAAGTAGTATCTCAAAATAACAGCAACATTGAAAGAAAGTTAAAGTAAATTCCAATCACAATTTCACTGGTTTGAATTTATAATCCTTTTAATTTTATAGCTGCAGAGTCAATTGAAAAAAAAAAATGGTAACAGGCCATTTTCCCTGCAACTTAGTCCAGATGTCCCTGACTGCTAAGGCAATTCAGAACAGCAACACAATTCCTCAGAAAGATGCTATAATCTATACTAAGCATGAGAGGTCATTTTTAAAACACCATTTATGTAGCCTTCAGTCTGCTAAAACAAAAAAGTCATTCCTTAATTACCAGGCACAGGCAGCAATCCTGCTGTTATATTACATCACCTCCCCCAGCTACAGAAGGATATTTAACACTAAATGTTTCATTACCCCTCGAGTCCACGCATCTTATCCCGCCAGCACAGGCCATAGCAGGCAGCGCCGCTCTGCAAGGACCTGCAGGCTCTGCTGCACCCAGCAGCAAGAGGACTGCAGCAATGAACAGGCAGCTCTGCTCTGCCAGTCCCCTTGGTACAGGACTTTTGAAATCTGAACACAAAGTGGCACTACTGAAAACAAAACCAGTCAAAACCCAAGGTTGCGAGTATCCCATAATATTCTCTTATGCTCTTTACACAGCTTGCTGGATGCTCAAATGGCATTAAAACATTGCTCCAGTGATTCAATAGTAAATCTCAGACACACAGAAACAAAGTATTAAAAGCTGCTTCTTAAACTGAAAATCACTCTGCTGTGACTCCACTTACAGAAAAGATTCAGCATTAATCTAGCAGCCTTGGGCACCTTCTAAACCATGAAATAATATATTCCTTTTAAATGTGTTATAGATACGTGCTCATCAGCTATTTGTATTGCCAAACTGCATGAAACATAGCAATTACAGTTCAAGCAATTAATATAATTTCTGATATCTCTAACGCTGGAATTAAAAATAAACCTGCTTTTTTCAAAATGACCTTATTTCATTATCTTCCCAAAATACTTTTCTTACCTTTATTTATGTCAAGATGTTGAAATCAGGAATGATAAAACCAGCCCATTCCCACTCTAGATTTTATCTTTCAAGGTCCATAAGCCAGACCTGGCTAAACCTTTCTCATGGAGCCATCATCATGAAACGAATCAGAAATCAATTTAGCTTTCATTTTAAAATGCATCACTTATATATAAAGAATTAAACAAAACTTCAGAGTCTCAAAATATATTAAAAAAGGAGGAAATGCACTCTAGAAGTGGGCTACTGTTTTCCAATGGGAAACGTGAGCAAGCTTGCAGGAAAATCTCCTGAAACAAGCATAGTCCAGATGCTGGGAGCCCAGCACAAATTGGTTTGTTCTATAGACCCAAGTCTTGTCTGACCACATTGGCTGCTGATACAAACATAACCTGATGGAATAGGTTTTAACTTCACCAAGCACCTTACAGCCTGATTAAATCTGATGTCTCAGGAAAACGAAAAGTTCAATTTTCTCTTTCTGGAATGACAACAATGGAATGCTTTCAAGCTTTTCTGTGCTGTAACTTTAACCAAGTCTTTTTTTTCCCTAAACAGCAACTTTCTTCAGCTGTAAAACGTCCTACAGTGATGGCTCGGTATTTGCAACAGCCCCCAGTAAATCGGGATTTGCACTTTAGAGGTTTCAATGAGATGTTACATGATACCACTGCAGTGGTATTAATTTTTGTTTGTGTTATTGCTTGTTTTGCTTTTGCAGATCTAGTCTAATGCTACCTTGATAACACTGGATAAACAGATAAACATACTGGAATCAAAATAGAAATGTCTTTTTTGTATCATTTTTATATAAATATCTTTTTCGAACTGGCACCAGCTGCAACTAACTTGAGACAAGGAGAAAAGAGCTGTCATACATATCATGCCTTCCCTTCAACTCTCCCACCAATTTATATTTTTCAGCAGAAGCAACAGAGCTGATATCACAATAATCCTGTTGTCTGTAGCATTAAGAAAACAATGAAAAAAATTATCATGTCATTCTCATGCCAGTGGAGAAGAAGAAAGCCAGCTTATAGGGTGAAGGTACAGTATGACTTACATACAGGTTCTTTAGGGCTAAAATCTCCTAATATCAGGACACCCTGTTTAAAAACCATTCAACAGCAGCCCTGAGAAGACAGGCTTTCTTCCACTACAGAGACAAAACACTGGTCTGTGACTTTTTTGTCTTAGAGACAGGGAATCAAACTGGAAATGCATTTGTTTTGGGAAATCTAGTAATTGATATGGGTTAGTAACTTTAAGGAAAATATAATTGTTTGAATCCAACCAAAAATATCCACAAATAAATCAGAAAGTTCAAGACATCTAAAAAAAATATAATACGGAGACAAATCTTCTGAAAAAAGCCAAATAATGACTTTTCTGGATTATTGGGTGGAGCTAATGAGAACCAGGTCTGAACTGCTCCTAAAGCCCAGAGCTTCAGCCAT
>WAAB01020208.1:0-41915 GCA_013389865.1 Piaya cayana
TCTATGATTCTATGAATAAAAAGGAAGGTGAGAGTTTAATCAGGAAAGCTACTCCAGCAGAAACCCAATTTAGACCTTCTTGGCTATACCAGGATACCCCATAAATCGGTAAGACAGGCTTTAAATAGTCAAAATGGATGAAGTAAGCCTTTTGCCTTTAAGAAAAGCCTTCCACCCAGGCCACTAAAATTATGATTTTCCAGCTTCCAAGGCAAATTATGTTTAGCAGAACACAAAAATATCTTAACCTCTCATTAATGGCAGAGGTTTCCACATTCCAAGCAACCTGTAAATTTGCAGTAACCTGATCCATGTACATTACAGCCTTGCAAGTCGTGAAATTAAATTAAAAATAATTAACTGCTTGACGTCTATTCATGGTTATTGCTGGCAGGATCTACGTGGGCTTGGGAGAGAGAAAGATTTGCTAAGTTAATAATTTGCTTAGGAACAGTTTGCTCAGCTTATGTCCTATTTAAATGTTTTCAAGTGTACATTTTTTTTTCCACAAGTTCTACTCTTCTTTATCCTTCAGCTTGCCATTAAAGTCACTTTCTAAAGGTCCAACAAAAGAGCTAAGTGAAGACAGAAATTACACTCTTGATTTCAGGAAGGCTATGTACTTACTAGTGTAAAAACTTGTGTCTAATGACTTCAGTCTGATTTCAGGGATGCTAGTATAGGATGGAATACAGACCAACTGGTTTTATGATACACCAGCATTCTATTGCATTGATTGGATAGTATTTATTCTTGATGTGCTGATGGGAAATACAACACAAAACCTGTTCTATTGACACTATATTTGTTGCTATAGTCCACATTTTATAAATATGGGAGAATGATATTTAAGGGTCATGGAAACAATAAGACTATATGCTAGGAAGTTTTCAGGAAAAAAATAACACATTAGATCAGTTCAGAAATTTAGCTTCAATGCAGAAAAAAAAATGATACTTGTTTATGTCATTAATTACTAGATTAATTCTCCCATTTAATTTATCTAATTCCTTTGGGGGATCTTATCAATGTACATAAGTACCTGATGGAAAGGAGTCAAGATGACAGAGCCAGGCTCTTTTCAATGGTGCCTTTAGACAGGACAATAGGTACAAACTGAATCACACAAGAGTTCCTCTGAAGAACACTTCTTTTACTGTGAGGTTGACTCAGTAATGGCATAGGTTACACAAAGAAGTTGTGGATTCTTCCTCCTTGGAGACATTCAAAAGCTGTTAGGACATTGTCCTAGGCAACCATGTTTAGGTGGCCTTGCTTAGGCAACCTAAGACAAGATGATCTACAGAGGTTCCTTCCAACCTACATCATTCTGATTCTGTAAAAGCTACTTATTCTAACTGATCTGTTTTAAATTGTCTGGTCCAATCTAAGTAATGCAATTTCCATAGAAATTGGGTATCCCATAGATTTGGATTTAAAAAGTTTCTATCCACACAAAAATAAAAATTACTTTCCCAGTTCTTTTATTTTTATATGTTCTATATAGATAAACTTAATAACAATGCATTCCCCACCCCATATCTCAAAAAATCTACTAAAATTACTTGTCTATTTTTTTTTCAGATCCTGAAACCTACATTTAGGGTTTGGTAACTGCAAAAACCAATGAAGGACAGCCCTAAAGGCAGATCCAGATTTAATGAAATACGAACATTGGTATTATCTCATTTAGAATACTGTAAAATTTTACTATTAAAAAGAAGCTAGAATAGTTAAATATACTAATTATGATACCAATAAAATCAAATTATGTTCTGATTCCAAACAAGTCAGCATATATTTGCCTTTTACAGAATTTAAATTCGTGCTTATTTTTAAACAGTTGCTTGTGTCTTTTGTCTTACTAGTGTTTTCATAAGTATTTTGTTCAGTGAAATCACTAAGCTGTGGATTTTTTAAAAGAAGTGGTTGCATTACCTAATATCATACGTCCAAAGTATTAACAACATTATAGCTATGTTTTGATCTATTGTAAAACTGGAGGTATAATCACTACATCCAGTACTGCAAACTGTATAAGAGGAGATACTTACTGCTCCATTAACTTTGCCCATTGAGCTGATGGTTACTTTGCTTTAAGGATTAGATAATTAGAATGTCGATTAGAGATGAAAAATGAACATGCAAATTTTTTTTGCAACTTCAACATGATACACGTTACCTACACTATGGCAAAAACTATTTGCAAGGAAGGTTCTAATTTCCCTATGCAGAGAAATGGATGAGACGAGAGGAGAGTAAATTTATAGCAATTATTTTGTTAGTTGTCTTGCTGGAATTGGTTATGACTTCTTTCAATGTGACTTTATCATCCAGCAGAAAAAAAAGTCCATTTACTTTGTAGTAAGGATATAGGCAAAGAAGTCTTCTCAAATGTGTTGTCGCTTTCCCACTACAAAAGAAAAGCAAAGTTTTCTTCAAAGAATGAGCCATGGAGTTCCTTACCACAGCTTGCTTCCTGACAATAGCATCTCTACATCTATCACAATGGAACAGACCCACCACCTTTCTACAGCTGATTCTCATCTCTCCATATCGAGAGGCTGTGTAGTAAAATGCTGATTAGAAATGTGCTAAGCATCCTTTTGAATCATCTGTGCTACACAGGAACCACATTGAACAAGTTAGCAAAATGGAACTAGTTAGGTTTGAAGAAAATATATACCTCTTAAAAATACTGGAAACTTTCTACACTTATATCTTTTTTTTTAATTGCTGATAGATACAATACATGCACTTTCAAAATTAACATTCTAAATTGCTCATACAACTGGCAAAAAAAGCAGGCCGTTTTTTCCATTGAATACCAGATTTTGAACTTTTTCAATTATGTTGAGTAAAATGGGGAAATTCTCTTTAGGATTTAAAGTAATTTTTGAAGATTTTTTAATTTTACTGTTAGTTTTTGAAAACACTACTGTTGTCAGGAGAACCAAAGTCTGCCTTGCCTCCATTTAGAACTAGCAAACCAGAAATTACTTGACTTTTAAGAATCACTGCAAAAGACTCTAGTCAAGACATTCGACAATCTTTTAAAATGTTTTCATGTAATCTATCTCAAAATTTATTCACCAGTTTCTCCACCAACTTTTTTCTTCATCTATTTTCTTGTCATATGGCAGTGATTCAGGAAGTATATTTTAAGGCTAGTGAGAATAATTCCATTGACATGGAGCCATACTAAAGATTTTACTAAGTTTTTATATTTTTTATTTAATTATTAAGTATTTTTTCAACTACTGAAGTGCTTATTTAAACAGATTTTTTTAAAAACCATGTGCGGTATCTCCTGGTTTGAAAAATGCATTAAGTAAAATACGTAAAGTAAAAGACATAAGAGAAACTCCTAGGTGAACATAGTGTTTCTTTAAGTCATATAATCTATTATCAAAAATAACAAACTATTATCAGCAGTAAACTATGCCATTACAGCTTTAATAGGTGGCTACAAAGTGACGGTAGAAGAACAAAAGGAGAGACCTGAAAGTTCAAAAGATCAATAGATAAGCAGCATGTTACATGATAGTTGAAATGAGATCCCCTAAGAAACTAATCTGATGCCATAACAGGAAAGTAACCCTTTGTGATTTGAGGCTAACTTTAATATAGGATTAGATTTAAGATACACAATCTGCAAAATGTAGGTAAGCAGCAAATAAAGGTACCATCCTCAGATCTGGCTGTTGATTTTACAAAACAACTCCCTTTCCTTCATAGAACTCCCCTGACTGTTAGAAGAAGACAAAATAAATATGAAAAGGAGTATTTCCTGTTGTGGCATTGAACATCACCAATGCTGTGTATCTGTCTTTCCTCCCTCAGCTTTTAATGAACAACCATAAATAAATAAACATCGAACGTCTTATCTTTTTCCAGGACTGCCCACAAGTTTTACAGAGGTATAATCACAAACACATTATGCAGCATTATAATTTTATTTATGAAACAAAGCACATATAAAAGGTTGAATGACACCTTCCAAAAATAGTCTAAACTTATGCATTTCAGATGTCATTTATCACACACTTGATTTTTTAACATTTCTTTAGTATATTGAACATTCTGCTTCCTGACAAGTGTCCAAGCTGCTCTGGACATTTAATAAGGTGTCCAAAAAGCAGAGCAAGGGACCACAGGGCATGCATCACTTTATTCAGTTTTAAAGACATGGTAGACCTGATGCTTTTCTGATATAGGTTCACCACACACATAGTTGACCCATTTTTTTGCCATAAATCCAGTGTTCCCAATTCACAGAGGACTTGCCATGCATACAGATACATTCTGCTTCTGACAACCCAGAAATAAACTCCTTTTGAAAAGTCAAATGATGGCTACTGTATTAGACTGAAAAATTGAGATCATAATTTGTAGTACACAAGCATACAGGTAAGGGTGCAAAACTAAAATCCAGAAAAGAAGGTTTAGAAGTTGACATCTCAGAATATCAAGATTTTAAGGAAAAAGGGGTTTTTTGTTTTACTAATATGAAAGTATGTTCACAATCAGATTATTTACCTAAGAAGTCAAAACTTCCCATCTAGCAACAGAACAATTTAGAAATAAAAGTAAGCCCTTTCTGTTAAAAAAATTATTTCATCTTTAACATGTACAGCAATGCAATGGAACTTATTTTTCCATTTCAGAATATGAAAGGGCTTTAAGTATTCAGAAGATGTTAAGAGAGAGTTTTGTGCATAACTAGATTTCCATTTATTCTCTTTCCAAATCATTTCCAAAGCCTTGTTGTTTTAACATGGTTTTGTATATTTTCTTTCCACTGTTGTACTTAACTATACGTAGACAGGTATTACTTCTTGCATTCTTTCTCTCTGTCTCTGCATTCCCCAAGTAAGGAAGGCCTATTGCAAAAAAAAAAGCAAAGAGGGAAACCTGTTACTTCACCATAGTCTTCACTTTTATGTAGGTTAGTGCAACATATTACCTTGGATAAGAGCAAAACATTTGAGCAGGGTCTTACTGAAGACTGCAAACTAAAACACTGCCTCCAGGTTTACCAATGAGTGGCCTTGACACACCTGAGTGCATCACTGGATTTGTGCTTTGGTCCTTAATACATAAGAACCTTTTATCTTTCAGATTCTTTCAGCCGTTCTCGTCAAGACAGTAGCAGCAACAAACTTTGGGAGAACAAACACACAAAACACACAAACTTAAACTGAGTCCCACTTAACTCAGAGACTGCTTGTTGAATTTAGCAAAAAATTGTCAAAGACTCAGTTGGAAGGAAAGAGTAGATCATAGTTCCACCCACTCACTAAATTGTACATGATCCCACAAAATACAAACTGAGAATGCAAGAGTAAGTGTAAGAGGCAATCCATGAAGCATTAAATAAGACCTCCAAATTGTGCAAGTAGGCAAACAACTGACATTAAGATACACCTGCCCTCCTCTTCTTTCTCAGATTTTTGATAACTACCCCTCTGCTGACATGGCTGTCAATCAGCCAGTAAAAAGGAACACATGCTGGTCACTCAACAACTCCAAGTCACAGCCTGGCATCCCAGTGCAAGCCTAGTCCCAAAAGGTGTTTAAATTAGGTGCTGGCTATTAAACTGGAGCAGCTGGGGATAGCCATGTACTCTTTTTTGTCTTCTGTTATAGAGGTGATAATGGTGGATAAAGGCATGTGATAGTAACAGCTGAAAAATACAGGAAGACTAAGAAGTCATTTGCTAAACACCTTAGAGCTAGTTTAGGATGTTTTTTTCAAAGTGGTTCAAAATCATTTTAAACTTTCAGAAGAACACATTTTTAATTGATGAAAATGTGACTCTCATGCAAGAGTGCAACTATATGCAGTACTGACAAATAGAATGCTAGCATTCTGAAACCTTCAGACTTCATTACTGTTATCACTCAGCTGCTACATTTGGTCTGATCTGTTCACAAAACCTTGGTAAGATGACTTTTGTAATTTTTGTTTTCTAAATTAGGAGTCCTTTTCTTCCATGTCTAGTTTCCACAATTAAAACTACAGGAGGCCAATGAAGAGCCACGGAGATATCACGTCTCATTTAGAAATTTACTCATAGGGAGAAGTTTTCTGTGTTGTCCTTCAAATAAGGGTCTCACAATCTTAGAGGAAAATGGACAGAACCACAAACAAAACCTTAGTGTTTACCTAAAGAAGTCAGCACTCCCCTACAAAGTACTGTTAGATCTAAAGACATGTTATTAATAGAAAAGCTATAAACAGAATCAAACACCATGTCTGTCCTTCCCTTTACTTCTTTCCCGACAAATTTACTTCTAGACCATAAAGAAGTTAAGTGAAATCTAATTTATACTTTTCATCAGGCTAAAACTGAATGGACATAGTAAAACTTCAGCTTTGCAAAGGATGAAAGCATTGTAATTTGCATACTGATTAGTCTGATGGGGCTATACTGACAGTGTACATCTATATTAACACACAAACTCCTGCCATTTCTAGTAACTAAACATATAACAATATATATATTTAGATGAGACTCAGATTTCATATTTATAACTTGACAAATTAGTTCAGTGCTGTTGTGGAGATTCAATCGAACTACTGTGTTTACACTATGTTGCCTCTTCAGCTATGACTATATAAAACCAGCATTTACTAAAGGAAATGGAAATTCACTTTGGTCATGAATGCTCTGCTCAAGTAAAAGTTCTGGAATTTAAGAAGCACTTAGTTGCTGCATTAGGCCATTTAGGATGTGTCAGCGTCTCAATTGACTGTAATACCAATCTGCTCAAGTGCCCTGTTAATGACCTTCCATCTCAGAGCAAGCTCAGGAATTCAGTGTTTATACTTTTTTTTTTTTAACTATACCATGAACAGATCCCTCTTTCTCTCTCTATTGTAGCAGAAGGGTATAAAATTAACATTATTTTAAACAAAAATACTCTAACCTTCATGCCTTTTGATGAAAATTATTCTTAACATAAGTTAGGAAAATGGAACCACTTAAAATTACAGGGGGTAAAATATTAGAAATGTAGACTTTATATGTTCTCTTCAAATGGAAAAAAAAATTGTAGACATTAACTCCCACATTGCAGCATGAAGAATTCCTAGTTTTGTGTTATCATCGTACATTAATATATATGGTGCAGTAACATGAATCTGGACTGAGAAGCACCACTCTCATTTCCAAAACCACCCTCCAGAATTTTAACATAAACAAGCAGTGTAATATAAAATTAGAGGACTGGATCTTCAGCTGATGCCATTGAGATAGTTTCACTGCAGGCAAAATTTTCCTCATTTTCATAAACTTAATATGTGGTCCAGAATAAATGATTTATTAATAGAAATGAATATTACATCAACTTTACTTCAGCAGCTGGTCAAAGAGCATAAGGAAACTTCCTCAAGTGATGACAGTAGCACTTGTCTATATTGTTTACAGTTTGCTGTGGCAATGTCTAGTAAAAATCTCAATTATCTCAGTTACGCTATTCTGGAAAATACTGAAGCCAAATTCCATTTTTTAATCTATTTTCACTAGCTTCAAAAGAAAACTACCTACAAGTTTTGCACTCTTTGTTTCCACCAAAAAGCAGCATGACCCCATGAGATTTCATATCTATACACATTTTCTAAACTACCATGAAAAAAAATTGGAAAGAAAAAAATCTTGAGATGCTTTCAAAAGGATGTAAAAACTCAACACTGATTATGGAGAGTAATAAAGAATTTAGAAAGTAATTGCTCACTCTTTCACCCTAGTAGAAATTTGAGAATGTAAAAATCTTAAGTTGCTTATAGAATTTTGACTTGGCATAATCAGGAGAGTAATTAATGCCTCTGAAAAACACAAATACTTTTTGGATATCCCTTCTTAAAACCTTCAGTGGATTACAGGAACAGTATGTATTCTAGAATAACAGCTATCACCAGTACTTCAGGTACAGTTATGGACAGATTAGGGCCTTTACTATTTCGCAACATGACAATCCAATTTACATAATGACACAGAGCCTTACATTGCAACTATTAAATGAACTTAGTTCAGTTTAATTTTCATCTCATACATAGCACAGATCATCTCAACCAATATGTCTAGTTAAATATCTGGTCCTTGAATAACGATAGAGAGCATACTATCTATCTGGCTCTGTAGTTAATGGGAATTACATGTTAGTCTATGCGCTCCTGTTACTGATGACTGAGTGAGTCCTGTCTGACTGGAATGTGAAATACTGTGTTCCTGTATTAATTCTGTCAGGAAAACATGTGTTAAGACTTAGTTAATAATAACTAGAATTTAAATCACTCTAGTTAAATAAGTTTTCATTTTTAAAATGCTGATTTCCACAAAATACTCTCTATTAATATGCTTTTTAAAATGTTTAATGTATGTTTCTTTAAATACAGTGCGTAGAAGTCTATGAAATATTAATACATCTTAAATTGCAATGAGTTGAGCCCCTAATCTTTATTTTTAGCCCATTAACAGATTCTTTATGAATATTCTTCTATGGATTTTCTCAGATTAATTTATTTCACTGTAGAAATATGTTTACAAAGTGCAGTAAAATTGGATACCTTCAGCCACAAATGATAAAAGGCCTCAATGCAAGGTAAGAAAATAAACCATCTGCACTTAAGACACCCAAGTAATTCCCATTTTACAATGTGAAATTTAATTTCAATCAACACAAAGAACATGATCAGACTCAGTTAAGCTTGTGTTTGGCATTATGACCACACCTACAAATGCAAGGTCCGATTTCAGACACAGCTTACAACGAACAAACCAGACTTACAATCCAATTGTAACAGAAGTATTTAGCAGATGCCCTCAAAAGTAGAATTTGCCTTAGAAAGAAATTTTTAAGTAAACCAAATCTGTGGACATATCTGAGAGTACAGCACAAAGGAAGCCATTTTCTGGGAACAGCAAAAGCTAAGCCAGCTTTACAAAAACCTAGGCATTTAGTTATGTACTCTTGAGCACCACCTACAGACATCAGGTATTTACAGAAATGGCACTCAAAGGTGTCTCCAACTGAATCTTCTAAATTGTTCTAAGCCAACAGATAACTGACAGTTTCACTTATACAATTCCTTGGCACAGAGAGCTCACACCTGTAATACATAATAAAGCCTACTGTGCTGCAACCACAACAGATTTATGTAAACCATTGCACAGTCGGGTTCATCAACTAAAGACCTCCTCTAGAATGAAGCATGACATTGAGGGATTTCAGTAATAACCTAGCCCTCTAGATTTTTATGAGAATTTGCCTTTTTATGAGAAAGATCCATTGGGAGGGAGAGGTTTTATAGATATGGACCAGTTGTAATATTTAAAAAATGGGAACTCAAACAATTGACTGTTCACTCAAAAATTAACATTTGAAATTAAAATACAACTAAAGCTTGCAGCAGTAATATAAGCTGGGTTTTCTGTTAAAGTATTACAACAGTAAAAACAGCATAAACAAAGTGGAACATAGTCAAATGTTAGTTACTAAGTGTTTTACAAGAGTATTAATTTCATTTAATATGTATTTCTATTACTTTAAATCAGTTCTAAGACTTTTGAACATCAAGTATGTTCAGATTTTTCTAGTGTCTCACAGCCCTGGTATTAAAACTTTCTTAATCAAGAGGCTAAGAAACATTTAGTTGAAACTTTAGAAAATTCTGATACCATTCTGTCTTCAGATTTGTCCTGACAAGTCTCTTCTGTGGCCAAGAAAGTCAACAGTCTCCTCTCTTGTATCAAAAATGGTGTTGCAAACAGGAGTAGGGAAGTGATCATGCCCCTGTACTTGGCTCTGCTGAGGTTGCACATTGAATACTGTGTTCAGTTTTGGGCCCTTTGTTACAAGAAGGACATTGACCTGTTGGAGTATGTCCAGAGAGGTCAACGAAGCTGACGAAGGGTCTGGAACACAAATTTTACAAGGAGTGGCCAAGGGAAGTTGAGGTCTTTATCTTGGAAAAGAGGAGGCTGAGGGGAGATGTTATTGCTCTCTACAGCTATGTGAAAGCAAGGTAGGTGCTGGTCTCCTCCCAAGTAACAAGTGATAGGATACGAAGAAATGGCCTCAAGTTGCATCAGAGGAGATTTAGATTGGGTATTCAGAAAAAGTTCTTTACCGAAAGAGTGGTCATTCATTGGAACAACTGTCTAGAGAAGTAGTGGAGTCCCCTTCCCTGGAGGTGTTTTAAAAACATGGAGAGGTGGCCCTTTGTGACATGGTTTGGTAAGCATGATGGTGTTGGGTTGATGGTAGGACTGAATGATCTTAGCAGTCTTTTACAACCTTTATGATTCCTTGTCAGTAAACAGTAGGAGAGACTGATCTCAAAGCTGACTCCGAAGGGTAGAACTCAGAAATGTAGAATCAAGTCTGGTTCTCATCCAGATTTGGAACTGAGATATGGCTACAGAAAACACCCAGAACTAGGATCATTTTTGTTGAGAAATTCTAAACATTTTTTTAATTACAAATCAGAAACCAAACATTTTAGTATTTTCAGTAGAATGAAGATTCTTTGCACTTTCTATTAAAGAAACGTTTGCGATGTTTTTTCCTGTTAAAACAGAGAAGTTTCCTTTCTCGGCTCCTTAAATCTGGAGGGACAGCCCAAAAGTCCTCATTGTCTCATTTTAAAATGTCAGCCTTAATATTTTCAGACTCCTCTGGAAAAGCAGGGACTTCTCACTTACATCTTCAGACTTCCAGGATCTGAAGCAGTGAGTGTCCTATAGCCTCACAGGGCCCTGACATTTGTGGACTGAGATCCATAGCAGAGAGCACAGAGCACAAAGCCTTTATACCTGAGGTAGTCAGTTGGAGGGGTTTTTCCCACATCCTAAAAGCCTTGGTTTGGGTATCTAGTGTTGCTTTTATTAGCTGGTTTCTGTTGGTGATTTTTTTAATAGTTCTTTCTCCTCACTGAAACAGACTCATTGTACATTCTCCCTTCTTTCTCCTCATTGCTGAATTTGACTTCAGGAATGCAGCATGCCTATGCAGCTAAAGGGGAATGGTGTCAGATGAGCAGGGAAGAGGCTTGAGAAACCACCACAGTAGTCTACCTTCATTTGTAAACCAAAGACCTGAGCTGTTTGTGGACTGGAAGTTTTAGGGACGCATATGATGTGGCATGGAAGTGTTCCTGGCCTGTAGGAAATTAAGTTCTTCTAAGCATATTTATTAGGATCTCTTACAAGACTGTTAATCCTACATTCACATCCCATGTCATTATTCCATTATTCAAGCTTATTTTGACATACTATTAACTTATAATTTCATGCAATACTTGTGTTTCCATAACCTTTACAAAACTGTGATCCACTGATAAATGAATAGCCACACAGATCAACTCATCATAGAAGTAACTAAATTTCTGACCTGTTTTTCTTTGTAGACTACTTAGAGCATAACTAATCTTAAATCCTATTAAATTCACCCAGTAAGCTCATATTTGCTCAATGGAAAAAAATTATAAAAAATAATAACACTTGCTGAGAGTGGTCAACTGATTGACTGAAATGGCACCTCCATACCAGCATTTTATACTCAGTTTAAGTGACCAATGTCAAACAATTTTAGTACTTCCATTCAAGTATGAAGACTGGCATTCTTCACCTCTTTCTGTGTAAAAAACTATTAAATTTACACATATAAGCAGCTACTTGAAGTAAATTTGTTCATAGTCGAGTCATTTTGCTTTCAAAAAAGCAAACAAAAACAAAGTTAAGAATGTAAATATGAGACCTCACTATTTTACAGAATTGTGGTAGAAAACTCAATTCTAAGTGAACTTCAGCATGATTTTTGCAAGTAATTGACAAGCTGCTGCAGTTTCTAGACCAAAGGAAAATATTCTGAAAGAGTGAAAGTAATTACAAGTGTTACAGCACAAAGAATATTTGTGATGCCTACACCAAATTATAATTATGTCTTATTTTAAAAAGAAATATGTATGAGTGATATGGATGCTGGCAGCTAGATGGCTTTAGAACAACAAACATTTTCTATACAATAAATTAAAACTCTAATACAAAATATCCACCTGAAATAAAATTATCCTGCAGGGTACTCTTAATTAGCTAAATATTTTTCCCAAATATAAGACATCAGAATAAAAATAGAACCATAAATAGAAAATCTGTATATGAGCATAATAAATACACATGATCTGCCTTTTTATATTAAATGATGCCAGGAAATAATCTGTTGGATTTTTTTTCTAAAAATTTATTTTCTGATTAAAAAACTTGAAATATATATTTTCCAAGAATGTTTGTATCCACCATTTGGCTACACATATTTGCTTGTCACTGTCAATTCCCTCCCGCAAACATCGAAATGCCTTTTGAAATGTTTGTCTCTTTGAATATTATTTTTTAAAAATAACCTTTTTTAAGAACACATCCAGGCAAGGTATATGAAAATAAGAAGCCAAAGTATAAAAGTTTATTCTGTTTCAAACCAGAAGACTTTTTTAAATGTTGAAGTTGTCAGACTGAAGAAAGGATTCACTCATACACTCACTAAAATTCTGCCGGATTGACTCTACAAATAACTTTTTTTTCTTTTTAATGCTGTGCACTACTGCAATTATGCTGAAAATCAGAGTCAGTTACACCATGGCAGTACCCTGTTTCACTGCAGCAAGACAAAGAAAAGTTGTCAAGTAACTTGTTGACAACTTCAACCTGGATAAAAGTCAGAAATAACATTGAGGTGGTCTGATTCAATGCTTTGCCTCAAGTAGTTAAACTAAGGAAATTAGGGCCTAAACTGAAAATCAACAGAAAATCAAAATCTTCCCTACTGTCATGTACTTTGTTAAGAAAAGGTTGCAAGATACTTGAGGTCTCGAGCCATTTATTTGAAATGATTGTAATCTAGCTTCTAGGTCCAACTTCAGTACATGCATTAGAAAAAAGGTACAACTTCATCAGAAAAGACAGAAGATATTCCTCATGTTCATATACTTCCCTCAAAATCCTTTCCCCTTCATAACCAAGTTTTCACTTTGAGAGTAAGAAACACACAATTAAATACTATTCTCTATTCAGAGGAGGAAGTCTGAAACAAAACAAGCCTCTGGTGGCAGGCTACCCAAGTAATAACATCATGAGAATGTCCTAAATATCTGTCATTTTTTTCCTTTTGGAAGTCATGTAGATAGGTGTTTGCTGTCTACATCACTTAAAAGAGCTACAGTTAGTACCCATGTAGAAGTAGTTTACCAGGCATCACTTAAGAACTGATATAATTACTGGGCTACAGAGCAAAGGGGAATTAATTACCTTCTTATAAAAGGTAAACCAAAGAATGTTGAAATAAGTGGCCAAACATCATATCATGGAGACTGGTAGCATTTCTAGAAGCATAAGCCCAGTAGAAAGTTGCAGGACTGAATCTCCAAATCATTTGGGTACTTTTGAAAGTTGCAAATGTGCCTTTTGGGAAGAGGTTTGAAGTTTTTTCAATAGTCATTCATATTATAGAATTCTGCAAGAGCAGAACTGGGCCCTTTGTTGTCACAAGCTTTTCCACTGAGCTGCTATTTACCAGACTGAGCTTCTCTTTTTAAAAGTCAGTCTTCACAGACAAAGTATGGAGAACTACTCTGGTCTGTAGTAGCTTATCTAGTGAAGAATCTTCATATTCTAATCAACAGCCTTTCTTCCGATTATCTGACATCTTATCTACCACTAGCATCACTCATAACAAGTGTTTTATAAACAAATGGCAGAGATAAAAAGACACTCAAGACCACATTTACTCCATGTGCTGGATACACTTGATTCTTTACATTTAGTCATTATTGCATGATCAGGATGAGTGGCTGAATGTCAGTCTGCCCAGTCTAAGAAACAAAACTTCAAGAGCTATGAAGCAGAAGATCAGAGGGAAAAGAAGTCCTCAAGGAAAAGAAATTAGATAGTCTTTGAAGAGCAAGGTGTATCTGTGAAAGACTAGCACATAAAGTTTTATTATTCTGTCCCAGGCTTTGTGAGACAAGGTGTGAACCAGTCATAACCACGTGGTTTTCCTCACTTAAAAAGAAATACACACACACACACGCTTCCTCCAGCTTAACTCCCAATGATAGAATGTGACTGAAATTTTGGGGTATTATAGAGTAAGTATTAGGTTGAAATCTTAAGGTTCTGAATTTCAGTGAAAGAATTTATTCTAGTGGAGAATACAGGCTTTAACATTAACCAGAGTATTACCATGGTAGTTATGGTAGCAAGGCCGACACAACCTTATATGAAGATAGAACAGTAGGGATGAAAGGGTGAAGGTATGGAAATGTGCCGATGTACCCAAGTAGTCAAGCAGGGATGAGGAATGATAGTGTACCTAGAAACAAAGAAGTTACACTGAGAATGCCCTGGGGAGAGTCAAGGAACAAAGGGTGAAAAGGACAACCTGAGGAAGACTTCTTACTTCATCAGAGGAAGACTATTTCCTTCATCCCAACGATCACCAGAGTACATGGCGCAAGCGCAGAAGAGGCTGGTGTCTCAATAAGTTGATGATGCAATCCATAATGCATATGTATTAATTAACATAGTCATACCTTGAATAATGTATTAGGTTACATAACTTTAGGGTATAAATTACGATCGTGTTGTAACAGGAATTTGGAGCCAGATTTGGGTGNACAGTAGGGATGAAAGGGTGAAGGTATGGAAATGTGCCGATGTACCCAAGTAGTCAAGCAGGGATGAGGAATGATAGTGTACCTAGAAACAAAGAAGTTACACTGAGAATGCCCTGGGGAGAGTCAAGGAACAAAGGGTGAAAAGGACAACCTGAGGAAGACTTCTTACTTCATCAGAGGAAGACTATTTCCTTCATCCCAACGATCACCAGAGTACATGGCGCAAGCGCAGAAGAGGCTGGTGTCTCAATAAGTTGATGATGCAATCCATAATGCATATGTATTAATTAACATAGTCATACCTTGAATAATGTATTAGGTTACATAACTTTAGGGTATAAATTACGATCGTGTTGTAACAGGAATTTGGAGCCAGATTTGGGTGCGTACCCCTGGTTCCCAGTGCTGCAATAAAGCACCTCATATAATTGCTCTGGTGGTTATGTGGTTTTTATGCTAACACCAACAAGAACCTGAGTTTAACTCAGGCTCAGCACAGTTCATGTCCCCACTTGGATCTGAATGCAAGAGATTCAATAGCATGAGACTTTTCTTCATACACAGTCAAACAATTAAAACATAGACAAAAGAACTACTAGGAATCAACTTTAAGTTGATTCATAGCTGAATCATAGTTGAAACAGCTCCCAGTTATTATGCCATATTTCCACATCCGCTTCAACGTAGATGAGATATACTATAGTTTCACTAATCATGCATATTTGCAGCTTTCAAATGTTACGACTCACTGAGGTTTAGGACTGTGCTCCTTGGGTTTCTTATAAGCCTATATGAAACACATGCACACTTAAAAACTCAACTCTACAATTCAGACTTCACTTACATGAGCTATTGCTAGCACACAACTGTTGGATGGTAATGAAGTCAGTCTTATTATTACAGTTGCTGTCATTTCTGCTGCATGACCTTCTTCTACTAGCTTTCAGTCATGCAGATGAGAGTTGTTTTCATTTGAAACTCCTCAGCCTGGGTGGAGAACCATCCAAGCCTTCATCAATTGTCACCTACATGCTAACCATTCCTCTGAAGTTGCAGAACCTGCATGCTCTGCTTTTATCTTTCTCTGGCGTTCAGCTACTCCCAATAATTAGCCATGAGAACCAGAGTGCAGCCTAACAAAGCAGTTAAGGTGATTGAAAGGCTAACTGACACACCAAGAGGAAGTCCAACCACGCATTCCCACTACTTCCCTACCATCATCTGACCCCTCAGCAAGCAGGTTAGAAAGCCACCCCAAGAAACAAAAGAATGCAGTAATCTCCACCCATACTACCTGGTGGTAGGATTAAATAAGCATTAGTGCTAGGAGAAGTACAAAGACAGGCTGGGGAGGAAGGAAGTAGGAACATCCCTTTCAGCAGGGGTTAGCCTTTTGATTGGCCTTATCTGCATTGTCACACTGAGATTGGTGACGGGTGCTTCAGGAGTAACTGAGCAGACTTAACAGCTTTCTGATGCCAAAAGGAGCAGTTCCATTCTCCTCTCCCTCACATTCCAGCTCTGGTATGTACCTGACCCCTGAGTAAACTGACTCATTAATTCAGCGGAAAGCTATTTGCTTTTTTGGTTGCTTTAGTTTGCCAGTGGTTTAATGAACTGTATTGGCTCAGAGAGAGGTCAGAGAAGCACCAGCCAACAAAACAGAAACGGGAGAAGTGAACAGCCTAGAGAAGGAGAAGACACAGTATTGCTCCTTCAGTTACAGACAGCAGGCAGGTTAGCTCAGCTGTCTCATCCCACTGCACTTCCAGCCACCCAGCTGGCAGCTGACCAGCTCTGGCTTTCTGAGGGGAAACAAGACTAGAAGGATGTGGTTCTACCTGCCCAATTGGCAGGTCTTCCTTTTGGGACTAAGCATCCTGCAGCACAGTTTAGCAACTGCTAGTCATATCAGGCTAAAATTTTTTGTCCAGAACACTTTAACTGAGATATGATCAGTTAAGATTTCATTATATCTGCTTAAACATCACAAACAGCTCCAGCACAAAGCCTTCTGCTTTAAGACCTGCTTTCTCTCTGCAGCCCTCAGCCCTTTGCAGCAGTAAGCTCAGAAGCCTTCCTTTGTTGAGGTCCACAGGAACTGGCACTGTCCTCATCTACCCCCTCCCACAATGGCCTTCCCTCTCTTTAACACCTCCTGTCCCCATCCATCCTCCATCAATAGTGGTAGTCAGCAGTGGGTGCCTGATGCGTCAGGACAGGGTGCTTCTCCACCAAGGCACACTCCCTATAAATAATGTGAAGAAACTTGAAAGAGCTGTTAACATCGTTTATTGGATGATTTGCATTTTCCAGATTTAAAACCATTTGTCTCAATTCAGAACTGATAGATGGGGAAGGGTGTGAAACAAGTGCTCTTAGGTGGTTTGAAAATCTGATGATGCTTTAGAATCAAGTTGGGGTTTTTTTTGTTAAATCTTTTCATTTTTGTACAGGGACAACAATAATTATGGCACTGCAAGTCTCTCTTTTCCAGTCATTACAGAACAGAAGAAATATTAAAAACTATCTGTAGACGACATTTCCATCCTTCAAACAGCTTAAAAATTGTCATTAAAAGAACACTGAAGAAAATGGAAAAGAAAATAAATAAACATGCAGATAAGAAAATGTCAAGGCCATTATAGGTCTTTTCTTAAATATGCCTAAAAGAAAACCCCAAAATGACAAAGAATTAATGTGTTGAAAAACAGTTTGAAAACTAAATCTTTTAGTACTGCTGTAACTGTAAGAATGTATTATGAAGTTAGGCAGCAATCATATGCATAATTAAAGAAGTGATTATATGTATATTTATACCATCAATGCATAATCCTCAATTTGTTTAACATAAAACAGAACATTAAGGAAACGAGAATTTAAATTCCACTTGTTTAATATGGAACATTAAGTACACAAAAAATTGCTTGTAATTTTAAAGTGTATAACTTGAACAAAATTTCAAGGTGGAAAATATTTGGGAGGAACTAATGAGTGAAAAGAAAAATAAAATATTAATATTATAGTTAATGAACAGAGACCTAATTTGTAATAATTAAGGAGTAGTATACTCCCATTTCAAATACTTAAAATGAAGGTAATGCAAATCAACAACACATTTTTTTCATTTTTTATAAACAAGATAGATATGAGAGTTCTTAAGTATTCACACAGGATTTTTGTCTGGTTCTAGCACATAAGGAAACATGTACAATCATCTCCCTTATATCTCTACCAACAATTACCTTAGAAATGTTTACTTATATTCAGATTAATTACAGGATATGTTTTGTGTTTGTAATGAGACACTGGGGACTTTTGTACTATATGTTCAAGTTGAGTAATACATCGAATGTGATTAAGAAGTCCAACTCCTTTATGGCCTCCTGTTTCAAACAGGGAAGTTTGGGAAAACACAGTGGGTTTGCTGTAGAAAGGAATGAAAACACTGCCTCTTCAGAGAGAGACATCTAAGTGAGATGCTGCTGAAGAGCAACCAGAACTTCTTCACAAATTTGAGGAGCCATAGTCAAAGCTCCGTAGTTCTGAGAAAATATGGTCCTGCTAAGCTCTACATTTTATGGACCCAAGCATAGTGATACAAAGTCATTCTTCCTCCAGTCTCAGTCAAACTGTGGCAAAGTTTATTGCTTCATATTTTTTTCTCACTGAGTGAAGAGCATTCATCTATTTTGATACAAGTATTTACAGTGTTTACTTTTAGTCTCTTTAGAAATGATACCCAGCTGTCTTGAAGGCAGCCTTTTTTGTATTTGATTGACAGTACTCTCAAGACCAAAAATTGAGTGTATAAGAAGGAGTTAAAGAACTAGCATTGTAAATATAATGTTCTGTCTTACCAAGAGTTCTGTGGTTAATTAGATACTGGAAATACGTATTAGCCTGTATTGTCAATGTTATATGGACTTGATAGGGTAAGGGATCATTTGTCATCAAAATTAAAGCTATTATAGAACTTTCTATACCCTTAATTCTGTTGCTCAAGGGATTCCAGCTTTTCACTGTCCCTTCAGCAATCCTTTTCTGCACAGATACCTACTAAATGACAGCAACAATCATATGCTCCTGAGCAGGGAGGAAATACTGTAGTTTACAGAATGTGTTTGCTTCATGATGAAGTAAAAAAATACTAAGAACTTAGTTTTTCATGTCCTTAATTTTCAGTTTGTTTAAAAATATGTATATTGTAATGTTAAATTTGTAATATATGAAAGATAGAGATAAGTATGAAATTTTTGTTTATGCAGCATGAGTAATATTTGAAAGTACTTTACCTTAACATTGAACATTACACATATATTCAATATTATTACATTAATTATTTTACTATCTCAGCATTTATTCAAACTGTTACAATTTATAGCACAATTGCAGAGAAATATGTTTTAAAATGCTTGCTAAAACTATCAAAATGCCATAATTTTTTAATTTACATATGTTGAGGGGTTTTAGAACATCTAATACTCTATTAGTGCTTTGTATTATAGGAAGAGAGCATCTCTATTAATTGCTTACTTAGCATTGTATGTTTCCTCTAATTCAAAAGTGTTACTCAGATTAGTCCTTCTGGTTATCATTAGAACCGTGAGAGCTTGAAAAATCAAAGCTATAGTGCAAGTCAGGGTCCATGACAACTGCAAAAATGATAGGTCAATAGAATTAATAGAATAATTTTTGTGCAAAGAAATGTTATTTTTATGCAAACATATAAGCAATACCATGTTTAGTGCTTTAAATATTAAAAAATGTAGAAATAGAAAAATAACTGATACTTTGCTTGTGCAAAGTGATCTTGCCTACCAAAAACTTAAAGGATTGTAAAACCAAGTTTCACAGAGAATGACATCTGAGTATGAGATGTTACTAACTCACTCACATGTATTTCTAATGAAGTAGGCTGTTATCAGTTCTGATAACTCCTGCAGAGAATAAAGACACTGTTCTACTTCAGTGCTATTTTAAGGTCTTATATAGAATTTAAATATCCTACCTGTCTTTTGATGGCCCGTTCTTTTAGGCTGTATTTCTTCTGAGGAGAAAATTTATATGTCTGCAAATTAGTAAGTAATAAATAATAACAATACATTATAAATGGCATTCCATCCTGGTAACTATTATTTAATAAGATGTATTATACTTTTTGAATACTGTTTTCTATATTAGCTGTTCTTAGTTTTTAAGGAAGGAGAATCTGAGTAAGAAGAAACTTCATTGCAAGTCTCTTCTATCAAGACTTTGCTGAGAATTTTTATGTATCAGTTACTGAGTATTCAGATAAGCAGAGCATGAATTGCCAATGCTTCTAGAGCAGCTAGTGAATACTAGTTTGAAGTTTAAATAAAAGTGAAAATAATTATATAACATACTTAAACATATACTAAAGGAAAGGAAAAGTGTGTTCTTGTAAGTGCTACAAGAATCTTCTTGAGAATATTAAGATGAAACAATCTGTCCTTTTAATCATACTTATAGAAACATAATTTTGGAAAATCTCAGAATTGACACCTGGATAAGTTATTGCCTGATTTTAGAGATGTAAAAGACAATTGCTATCCACAGGATTTTATTTCTATTAAATGTCAGAATTCTCAAAATAATTTGGAAGGAACAAAATGTGTTCAAATTATTGTAAGGCAAGGAAGCAATATTAATTGACATATATTGCAACACTCAATAGAATATAGCGTGAAGAGTTATACTAAGTCTGTGTGAATTCGTTCATCAGTCCTGTCACTTCATTTTTAAGATGTGTTATCTGGAATGATTTACAGGTACAAAGGACTGAAAAAGAAGACATCAGCATTTCACACCAAGAAATGTTCCAATCATACTCTGTTACCTGTATTAGCAATTTATAATTTCAACTATCTAAAGTATGGGACCAAGGTTCTGTGTTTTTAATTAATATGGAAATAAATATGGTAACAGGTTTTTAGGATATTGAATGTGCTAAGACATCAGTATTTGGCAACTCTGTATCTGACTAATATTTTAAAGTAAGTTGGAAATACCTTGCTCTGAGCACATGCTAGTTTTATTTGTAGATTCTATACAATAAACATTTCTCATCAAAATGGTTATATAAATCAAACTGGAAGTTTAAAAGATGACAAAATTTCTTGGTGAATTGACAGGAGGTACACATTCCCTGAATATTACAGACATGGGCCTCTGTCATATATATTGCCGTAATTGTTTTATCCTATGTAGTTTTCATTTGGTTTCTCCTTTGATTGCAAATATCACTCAACTTCTATAAATTCAGACCAATATATCTTACTGGGGAAGCTATAAAAGTAGTAAACATGTATTCCCCAAAGTATCATAGGTCTTTGCTGAAATGATTTGTTTTCCTATACAAAGACAGACGTCACTTTCATTATTCCTACAGCAACATACAAACTCTTTAATAAATCAAATCTTTCAAACCACCAAAGCACACTGCTAAGAACCAATCACTTAGAATCATAGAATAGTTAGGGTTAGAAGGGACCTTAAAGATCACCTAGTTCCAACCCCCCTGCCATGAGCAGGAACATCCCACTGGATCAGGTTACTTAAGGTCCCATCCAACCTGGCCTTAAACACCTCCATGGATGAGGAAGCCACAACTTCCCTTGGCAATCTGTTCCAGTGTCTCACCACACATGATGAAGAAATTCTTCCTAATATATTGCCTAAATCTGTCCTTCTCTGGTTTATACCCATTCCCCCTAGTCCTATAAACCACAAGCCTTTATAAATAGTCCCTCTCCAGCTTTCTTGTAGGCTCCTTTCAGGTACAGGAAGGTCACTATAAGATCTCCTCAGAGTCTTCTCTTCTCCAGGCTGAACAAGCCCAGCTCTCTCAGCCTGTCCTCATATGGGAGGTGCTCCAACCTTTTGATCGTCTTTGTGGCCCTCATCTGGACCTATTCCAACAGCTCCATATCCTTCTAATGTTGAGGATTCCAGAACTGGACACAGTACTCCAGATGAGGTCTCACAAGAGAGGAATAGAGGGGCAGAGTCACTTCCCTCAACTTGCTGGCCACATTTCTTTTGATGCAGCCCAGGATACAGTTGGCTCATGTCGAGCTTCTCATTGACCAGCACCTCTAAGTCATTCTCTGCAGGGCAGCTCTCAATCACATCATCCCCCATAGTGAACTGAAAACAGGGATTGCCCAAACCCAGGTGCAGGACCTTGCACTTGGCCTCGTTGAAGCTCATGAGGTGCTCACAAGCCCACTTCTCCAGCCTGTCTGGGTCCCTCTGGATGACAACACATCCTTCCGTTGTGGCAGCTACACCACTCAGCTTGGTGTCATCTGTAAACTTGCTGGGGGTGCACTCAATCTCACTGTCAGTATCATTGATGAAGATATTAAGCATCACCGGTCCCATTATGGACCCCTGAGGGACACCACTTGTCACAGATCTCTATCTGGACTTTGAGACATTGACCACTACTCTTTGAATATGACCATCTAATCAGCTTCTTATCCACTGTCCTGTCCGCCTGTCAAATTCATATCTCTCCAATTCTGGGAGGAGGATGTTGTGGGGGACAGTGTCAAGGGCTTTACGGAAGTCCAGGTAGATCACATGTGTCAGTTTACCCCTGTCCACTGCTGCAGTTACCCCATCACAGAAAGCCACTAAGTTGGTCATAAAGGATTTGCGCCTGGTGAAGCCGTGCTGGCTACCATTAATCACCTCCATGTCCTCCATGTGTTTTAGCTCCTCGGAGGATCTGTTTCATGATCTTCCCAGGCACAGATATGAGGCGGACAGGTCAGTATTTCTGAGGTCTGTTTTTTCTGCCCTTTTTAAAAATGGGCACAACATTACCTTTCTTCCAGTCACCAGGGACTTCTCCTGATTGCCCTGACTTTTCAAATATCATGGAGATTGGCTTGGTGACATCATCTGCCAATTCCCTCAGGGCTCTTTCACCAACTTCTTGTCTTGTATGTCTTACATGAACTTACAAGAGGTGCAACACTCAATCATGCAGTGCTAGCAGAGAAAAGCTACCCCTGAACTTCCAAGGTACCTTGGTTTTGTAAAAAGCTTGTATACACATAAGCACATATGCAAACTCTATGAAGCCATACACTCTGGATGCTCCATGCTTGTATAATCTGCCATCACTCTTCTATGGTTATTGTGCTTCCTTATCACAGTAACCGTGAGCTTAGAAACGCAATATTAGAATACATGTAGACTTTCTTATCTCTTCCCGGTGTGAAGACAAGAAAGAATGATTCCTTCAGCAAATTTCATGCTAGCAAACAGCAGGTGCTAAGGAGTTCACAGTCTGAACTCACAGTCCATGTCATAAGATGTTTTCAAACAGAATAACTTTCTAGAAAAATGTCCTTATATATTTACATGAGGTTGTTCCTGAGGAACCTTTTCTTAGGCTAAACTCACTCCTACAAAAATATTGTACAAACCTGCTAAAAGTATGTGATTTTATGGAAACAAACCTGATCCTTTAATTGATATTTAAACTCATAAACTGCTGACTTTTATTCATTATCTGGTAACAAGTTAAAGAAGACGTTATCGTGTTACAGCACCAGTAAGCTTGAATCATTCCAGTAAACTGCAAAGATCTCTTAAAAGGGCTGGGTCTTTCCTTGAGGTAGGCCAGTGGAAAGGCATCCCACTCATATTAATCAACCACAGAAAAGTATGCAGCATAAGGAAAGTATGTTCCATATATGAATAGGAAAACAATCTATTTCAAAAATATGGGTTGACAATGGGTTTTTTTGAGATTTGTGGCCCTCTGCTGTAGTAACTTCTGCTGGAAGAAAAGAAAAATAAATCAAACTTAGGAAAGACCATGATAATAGAGCAAATAGAAGGAACTTACTGTACGTGCCTTAAATGTTTCCTCCATTTTCCAAGGATCCAAATGCAGTGAAGTATGTATTGTAAAACATTTTCTTTTGGCAAGAAAATACTTGTTCTCTTTATATGTTATTTTTAAGGCCAAAATGGTCTTCTGAAACAGTGAAGAACTACCACTTTTTCATTGAGTGGATCCAATAAAATGTGTAAGAGCCAAATTCTTTCAGGCTCCTTCTTAACTTATCGACATTACAGGAATTCTAGTGCCTGAACATTTTGTTACTCAATATTACCAATATTACCATCCTAGCCTTTTGACAGCTAGGAAACTGCTAGTAATATATGCATTGGCTCCATCCTGCAAACAGAAGGAACATTGCTATGAAGTCACAGAACTGCTCTATGAAGCAGTTTCTAAACAAATAAGCATTTATTCATGTGCATACAATGTGTTCGGAGGAAAACAGACAGGGGTTAGCTGCTGAATTTAGAGGTATATTGTCAGAAATATGAGGCAGTTGCAACCTGACTTTCATATAATTTTATTTACATAGTCTTTCTTTAGTGTTATAAACCTGGAGAAAATAAATTCTCATATGTATAGGGGAAAGGGCAGAGGACGTCATGAATCTGTAGGCTATAACTACCATTCAAAATTTCTTTTCTCATCCTAAGTAAAACTCTTCTGAAGATCTGTGTTTGTTCCTAGAAGTTTCCCATCTTGTCTTCAAAAGGGTTCTGACATTAGTAGTTTTTACATGAAACACTGTTCAATTGAATTAATTCATTCCAACTAATTACTAAATTAACATTCATTTAGTCCAAGTCTTGAAAGTTACTTCCTTGGGGATATAGTTGAATATACGGTGTAAAAAATTACAAATGTCTCTTTTACTTTAAAAGTGGTAGAGAGTCTATACAGCAGAAATTAGCAAACATTTTGAAGCAACTGTTTAATGTTTCTATTTCTTGTGGCCTAGGATAAACCATATTGTAAGGTTTATGATTGAGAATATTCTGATTATGTGATGTCATTCCTGAGCATTTGCTTCATTGGTGACTGGTCACTTGAAGAACACAGACTGCCAGCCACCACTGTGAACAGTTTTATTTACATAAATGTAATATCTATTCAGCATAGACTAACCTGCCTACATTCTTGATAATAGAAGGAATCTGCATCCATTTTTTCATGCGTGTGTTTCTACATTTTTAAATGTATAGCCCGTGATGCTCTCCATGGTTGCATCTGCAGTAGTGCCCCAAGTAATGGAAAAGCAAATTGTTCCAAGATTTACTATCAAATACCTCTGGGAAGAAAAAGGAGGAGGCACAAGTTTGCAAAAGCAAAACCCCCAGAATACAGCTAGGATAAATGCACAGACAAACAGAACAAAACAGACTGATGAAAGCAAGACACAGCCTGTAGGCCAAATTTCACAGTCTAGGCAGCACCTTTACAGCTAGTGGGTGTTTCTCCTCAGGTGCCTGTAGACATAAAAAATGTAACAATCTTGAAAGAATGTCACATTTTATACTGGATCTCTAAATTTTGCAGGTTCAATTTCAAGGGAAGTGTATATTTGGTTAAGAGTCCTAAGTTGACAACACTCTGCTTTACAGTCTGGTCAGAGGAGTGAAAAATCCTTCCAGTGCCCAGCCCTGTAAATTGTCAAAGTCCATTTTGGACAGGCTTTGGTGTATAAGGCATGTTTCAACTGTTTCCTGTCATGCTGTTTCTTAGTCAGTTTTTAAAATCATCCAATATGATGTGTTATCAGAAATGTTATAGGAATTGTGTGTTATTTACAGTAAACAGAATTGGCACATGCACGTCTGAAAGTGCTGGCTAATAACCAGATTACTCCATTATACACTGTAGGTTGCTTCTGAGCATTCAGGAGAGTATAGATAAAAAACGTTGTTATAGAAAATGCTAACAAAGAAATGAGAGGTCTATTTTGCACCCTTCCAGATGTGACTTTCTGTAGACATTTCTATCCACAGACAAATGTGAAAGTCTACAAGGTTGTCCAGGGTACTTTTGAAAACCAGTAAGCTAGACAGGATATGAAGATGCAACATGTGCTGCCTGAAAAGCAGAGGTTGAATATGACCACTGAGAGTTGAACGATAAGGACAGATATATAGAGTGAACACACTGATGTGGTCCTTGATTAAGAACTGGTCATGAAAGAATTTGAGATAATACACATATATAGAGGGTTGCTGGTGTAGTTGTAGCTCTAGAAAAAACCAATTTTAGGATTAATTTGTTTAGTGAAGGTCAAGATTTATAAATAATTAAAGGTGATAGTGAAAAAGCAGTATGAGGCACACTAGCGGAAGCAGTAGTTGCCAATGTTGCTTACAGGCTGAAGTACAAATGAAAAACATATTTCTATATAGGGGAGCCACAGTGTAGCTTCTGGCTATACTACTCATTGAGCAGTGGTAACAGTAGTTGCTGTTCAAAATCAGTTACTGCTCCCTATTGTTGTCATCTTTTTCCTTGTGACCTCTATGTCACCACAAAATCTCTTGTTCTGTATGTACCTAATACAAATACAATAACCAATAATAAACCAAGATAGGTTTCCCTGTGTTTTTGTAGAATATCAGATTATTTCTTTCTTTGACAAAGAAACTCCGTTTATTTTTTCTGGTGCAATCTATGTTCCGGAGCATATGTGTTGCTCTTGCAAGCATGACACCATTTTGGTTGTACTTCAGAGGTGTTCACTTTGCCAGCTCTAATGCAGTTTTTAACAGCTTGTCTTTTTATGACATATTGCAATTATGCCAAACTATGTAATCACTTATTTCACATCAAAGCTTCAAGTTTTTGTATGATACACAGCCTTGAAACTTAAAATTCTGCTACTCAGTAAAGCAATTAACTGCCTCCTGGGGGTAAACGTCACATAAAAAAAAAGATTATTCTTGAAAAAAATAATTTAATGAACACAACTTCGGAGATGTTATCTCAATCTCATTGAAGTAAGTGGGAGTTTTGCTACTGACTTCAGCTGAGTCAGGCTTTTCTTCAGGACAGGATGATTCTCTAATGAATAATGATGAATGATTAAGAAAGACTAAGCTGTGGACTGTCTTGCTAAAAAAAGTCTACTTAACAGTTTATAATAAACTTTTTCTCTGCAGGCTCTCAAGATTGCATACGCTTAACTTGTTTTTTTGTTATTTGATGTGGCACCATGGCCTGTTAAATAGCCAGAATCCATATATTTGGTTGGTGAAAGGAGTGTGTGGGATTCATGGATAGAATTTTTGTTTAGCCTAAGAAATAAATTTTTTTTTAAATTAAAGTAAAAAAATTACTGTTTAAAATTCCTACTTAAAGATATTCAATTATAAACTAGTTTGCTGCATTTTCCCATTAAAGTCAAATCCTTTGAGAGTTTTTTTATAAGTCAAAAATACTTGTGAAACTTCTAATATTAACAGAATAAAAATATTTTTCCCTTAGATATGCAGGGAATTTGAAACATGTAATGTTAATACAAATCAGAAATGTGATTGTATTTCTTGGCAGAATAGTCTAATACAGGTAGAATTTGTTAACTGAATACAGGTAGAATTTGTTAATTCCTCAGGAATTTGGGCGGGGGTGTGTTGAGGGTAATGATTCAGGATTCTTGGAGACAAATTCTTGAAAACTGAAATTACATAGATTCTTTGTTTTGCATGTGTGGTTCGAAGTATTATCTTGCCTCAGTGGTTTCCCACTGTAATAAAGTGGTCATCCTGTTTAAGTTCTGCATTTATTCCCAGGGTAGAGTTTAGAGATATTTTGTAACATGCTGTTTTAGNAATGTCACATTTTATACTGGATCTCTAAATTTTGCAGGTTCAATTTCAAGGGAAGTGTATATTTGGTTAAGAGTCCTAAGTTGACAACACTCTGCTTTACAGTCTGGTCAGAGGAGTGAAAAATCCTTCCAGTGCCCAGCCCTGTAAATTGTCAAAGTCCATTTTGGACAGGCTTTGGTGTATAAGGCATGTTTCAACTGTTTCCTGTCATGCTGTTTCTTAGTCAGTTTTTAAAATCATCCAATATGATGTGTTATCAGAAATGTTATAGGAATTGTGTGTTATTTACAGTAAACAGAATTGGCACATGCACGTCTGAAAGTGCTGGTTAATAACCAGATTACTCCATTATACACTGTAGGTTGCTTCTGAGCATTCAGGAGAGTATAGATAAAAAACGTTGTTATAGAAAATGCTAACAAAGAAATGAGAGGTCTATTTTGCACCCTTCCAGATGTGACTTTCTGTAGACATTTCTATCCACAGACAAATGTGAAAGTCTACAAGGTTGTCCAGGGTACTTTTGAAAACCAGTAAGCTAGACAGGATATGAAGATGCAACATGTGCTGCCTGAAAAGCAGAGGTTGAATATGACCACTGAGAGTTGAACGATAAGGACAGATATATAGAGTGAACACACTGATGTGGTCCTTGATTAAGAACTGGTCATGAAAGAATTTGAGATAATACACATATATAGAGGGTTGCTGGTGTAGTTGTAGCTCTAGAAAAAAACAATTTTAGGATTAATTTGTTTAGTGAAGGTCAAGATTTATAAATAATTAAAGGTGATAGTGAAAAAGCAGTATGAGGCACACTAGCGGAAGCAGTAGTTGCCAATGTTGCTTACAGGCTGAAGTACAAATGAAAAAAATATTTCTATATAGGGGAGCCACAGTGTAGCTTCTGGCTATACTACTCATTGAGCAGTGGTAACAGTAGTTGCTGTTCAAAATCAGTTACTGCTCCCTATTGTTGTCATCTTTTTCCTTGTGACCTCTATGTCACCACAAAATCTCTTGTTCTGTATGTACCTAATACAAATACAATAACCAATAATAAACCAAGATAGGTTTCCCTGTGTTTTTGTAGAATATCAGATTATTTCTTTCTTTGACAAAGAAACTCCGTTTATTTTTTCTGGTGCAATCTATGTTCCGGAGCATATGTGTTGCTCTTGCAAGCATGACACCATTTTGGTTGTACTTCAGAGGTGTTCACTTTGCCAGCTCTAATGCAGTTTTTAACAGCTTGTCTTTTTATGACATATTGCAATTATGCCAAACTATGTAATCACTTATTTCACATCAAAGCTTCAAGTTTTTGTATGATACACAGCCTTGAAACTTAAAATTCTGCTACTCAGTAAAGCAATTAACTGCCTCCTGGGGGTAAACTTCACAGAAAAAAAAAGATTATTCTTGAAAAAAATAATTTAATGAACACAACTTCGGAGATGTTATCTCAATCTCATTGAAGTAAGTGGGAGTTTTGCTACTGACTTCAGCTGAGTCAGGCTTTTCTTCAGGACAGGATGATTCTCTAATGAATAATGATGAATGATTAAGAAAGACTAAGCTGTGGACTGTCTTGCTAAAAAAAGTCTACTTAACAGTTTATAATAAACTTTTTCTCTGCAGGCTCTCAAGATTGCATACGCTTAACTTGTTTTTTTGTTATTTGATGTGGCACCATGGCCTGTTAAATAGCCAGAATCCATATATTTGGTTGGTGAAAGGAGTGTGTGGGATTCATGGATAGAATTTTTGTTTAGCCTAAGAAATAAATTTTTTTTTAAATTAAAGTAAAAAAATTACTGTTTAAAATTCCTACTTAAAGATATTCAATTATAAACTAGTTTGCTGCATTTTCCCATTAAAGTCAAATCCTTTGAGAGTTTTTTTATAAGTCAAAAATACTTGTGAAACTTCTAATATTAACAGAATAAAAATATTTTTCCCTTAGATATGCAGGGAATTTGAAACATGTAATGTTAATACAAATCAGAAATGTGATTGTATTTCTTGGCAGAATAGTCTAATACAGGTAGAATTTGTTAACTGAATACAGGTAGAATTTGTTAATTCCTCAGGAATTTGGGCGGGGGTGTGTTGAGGGTAATGATTCAGGATTCTTGGAGACAAATTCTTGAAAACTGAAATTACATAGATTCTTTGTTTTGCATGTGTGGTTCGAAGTATTATCTTGCCTCAGTGGTTTCCCACTGTAATAAAGTGGTCATCCTGTTTAAGTTCTGCATTTATTCCCAGGGTAGAGTTTAGAGATATTTTGTAACATGCTGTTTTAGAGAGCTGTTAGGATAATTAAAATAAAACCGAGAATTGTTATTTTTAACATGACAAAAACTAAGGATTCAAACTGCTCAAAATATTATTTGAGATAAGGACTAAATTTTGTAAAAAAAACATAAGCACACTGCAGCATTTAGTTTGTACATGTCTAATGTCTAAGTTGTCTTTTAACTATAAACCAAATGCTTCAGAAGACTAAGCTCAAAATGTGCATAACTTATAGAGAAATCCAAAGCATCACATATGAAACTTTCAACACAGGCTTGTTTTGAACTTCTGACCCTCTCTATAATTTGGCTACCTGATTCAATACATCAGGCAGATGTTTTTCACTCACAGGTATATAATCTAATGACTCAATGATGGGACTTGGATTGCTGGGAGTCAGATTCTTAGTACTAAATGTAGATTTGTATAAAAAGGAATGAGTCTGTAGAGTACATAATTTTGTAACCCAATCAGTAGGTATTTTCTTAGAAAGAGGAATTTTAAAGATTGTTAATCATTAGTCAACTTCTGTGTTTTAATTATATCATTCAATTAAACATAAGAAACCCAGTTGCAAGAATCCAAACACAATATGCCCACTCAGAGACCACACAACCACATTAATTCCTCCTTGCTTGTCTTTTCTAGCATCTTGAATTTTCCCATTTCCCTATAGTAGCACAGCTATTCTCTACATAGTGGCGTAGCTTCATCAAGAAGGTTGTAAGTGGACAATTCCTCTACCACCATTTCATACGTGGCTGGGAGGTGGAACAGGTTGCTTCTTTCAGATGTGTTCTCAGTAAGAGCTTTAACCATGAAACAATCATATAAAACTCTTAGTGCTGCCAGCCACTGTGCTTTAGAACAGACAAAATGGCCATTTATAAGACACCTAAACCCTTCTTCTAACATGACATCCTTCAGAGCATGCTTATTAACTGTGCAGTTGGACACTAATGAGTATTGCACCCGCCATGAGAGGCTTATGCATCTCACTCTTCTAACAATAGCTACCTACGCATGAAAAAGGCAGGTAAATGTGCTTCTGCTGGTAGTAGAGAAGTCTTACATCCACATTGGATATATGCAGCAAAGAGTTTGAGGACCTGAAAGCAGCAAATGATTTTTCAGCTGATAAACGGGTAAATGAATTCTGAACAGAACCTTCTAAGAGTCAGTGGTACATAAGAATGGACTGTGTCTCCAACAAACAGGCATTACCTACCTAAGAGGGAAATAAGTAATGACTGGATGTTTATATCCAATAGTGTGTGCATATGCAACACACAGTGTGTCGAATCCATGATAGAGTTCAGGTGAAAGAAAATATCTTTTTTCAGCTAAATTAGATCCTTTTACTCAACAGCGTCGTATAAAAATTAATTTTGGGGTTACCATAAGTCCTAGGAGTGTTTGAAACTTAACTATATATTTTTTTCAAACACCTGCAGAGTTATTTTAGAGACAGAAAATGAAGAGGTAACAAGTACTTCCATTTAAAATAGAAATAAAGTCTAAGCTTCATGGTTTCACAAGCCCTTAGTTAAAGTTTTTTTAGTATCACTGCTGAAGTCCTGCCTTAAGTTCCGGATGATTCGAATTCCCAGCTGGATTAAGGTCCCTTCCAACCCTAACTATTCTATGAAAATGACACCTTTAAGAACAACAATCTCTGCCTTTAAGTATAACATAAAACTACAAAAGAACTATTCCAGTCTACTGTGTTGTAGTAGTAGCCACCAGATTGCTGTTGTTCCTCCTTTTCATCACTAGTGCAGTTTAAAACCAGATAAAATAGTCTTTGCCTTTGCTGTATTTTGTGTCAGCATGCTGTAATTTGGTAAAATATGTTTTCTGATAATCCCTATTACTCTCTCAGAATCCTAAACTTAAATTCTCTACTTATTTTCCCTTTCAGAGACACCAGGAACCTATATTTGGAGCTTAAACATTATTTTTCAGTTACTTGATTATTTTCTTCAGCATCACTAGTAATAATCTAGTCTATATTACTGTACATGTAGTGAATGTTAAAACATCTCTGTTGGCTTATCCTTGAGGATCTTTTTCCTGTCAGTGTGGGACTTTTATGTTCTTGCTTAGCTGAGCTCATTATCAAGTTCATTCCAACTGAAAACACAATAACCTACAATACAGAACCTCTTGTAATGCTCCTTTCTATCCTTAGGTCATTTTTTAGTTTAGAGGTCTACAAAAAATATCATGAAAATTGCTTTATAAGAGTTTCCACCTGCTGCTGTACTATGCCTGGTACTTTACTCTTTCTTTGGGTTCTTATGCCACTTTTGTTGGCTTAGTCTGACCTGCATTGTGATAGCAGAACACTATTTCTATTATAAGCAATATTGAGAATTTTGTTCTTTTTACAAAGTTGATTTTTTTTGACTGCACTAAAGTTCACATTCTACACTAGGTTGCCTGACAACTTGGTATCCTCATGTAGTTTCCTATTTAAAATTTGAAAACACATTAATGAGGCAATAGCTTCCCAGCTTGCTCTCCCTCACCATAACTTCTCACAAGATCAACAGATTATATCAATATTTTTCTGCACAAAATAAAAATCCAACTATAGGTCTGATCACACCCAAATCCCTTTAGTCAGGTGATTATCATTTTACCGAGTGGATCTTCCTCGCTGTGCCTTTATGGAAGCAAAAATGAAAATTATATTCAAAAAAAGGAATTTTGTTCTCAAGACAAACATAATCATAACATGTATCAAAAAGACATTGTGCATGTGGACTGAGTAGCTGTAAATTTATCTGGCTTAAAAATGTTGCATAGCTGGGCAGTTCTGCAGGACGTCCTTGATTCTGAACCAGTCGGTACGAGTTCACTTTAGCTTCTCTGCACACTTGAGAAACCTAAGGTTGACTATGAAAGAACCACAAAGGATTTAAGTTTCTTAGCATGTAAGTTAGGTTAAAAAAACTGTATTTGTATATGTGACGCATTTTATATGTTATACATAAACTATATGTATTTTATGTAACTAGGATACATAATATATTATACTTTAATATCAAATAAAGCATATTCATATATTTATGTATTAGAACATTTAAATGTACAGGGAAGTGAATCTCTTCCTCCCTCACTATATGTTTCTAAGCACTACTTTCTGTTCCTTATAGGAACTGCTGCCAAGAAGTTTCTGCCACTCTAGGGATGTAGAGTTTGACTTCTTTCTGTCCTTGAGAGGAAGGGTATGTTTCAGATGCAGAAACATTTAGAAAAATCATCAGTCACAGGGGTACGTGTGATCTAATAGGCTCTGTCAGGGGAATTGAATGGAAGTAGTGTGTGGGAGGGAGATACATGGGTGATGGGGAACAACTTGTTCCAGCAGCACAATTAGGAAAGGATTCAGCAAATATTAACTATTTAGCTCAAGATATATATCTGATAGAATCTGTGACCATAAGACTTAAAAGCAAGATGCTGCCTAAGATGTGCGGAAAAGCAGAAACTTTTAAATTGTGAGTTTTACAGTGTTAATGACTTAATGAGATGGATAGGTAGATGTTCTAGTTACTGTAACAACCATTCAATAAACTTGAAAACTTTAGGTTTTGCATGTGTTTTGTTCTACTTCTATCTATAGATGTCCATAATGCTACTGAAAAGAGCATGAGAATTTAGCAGTCACACAGAAACTTTCACGTTGCCTTTAGCAGCAGCATTCCAACTGCAAATGTAATTATGATTATAGGTAGGTTTAATATCATTGGATGTCAGAAAAAAAATTAAAAGTTAGCCAGAAAAAAAAAAAAAAGAAGTTGAACAAATTCAACTGTCTGATAAACAAAAAATCTTCATAGGGAAATTTTTTGTTTATTCATAATGTAAGGTTCAGCAACTTAGACGTCTAATTAGCAGGAAGTGAAAGGAAGACATTTTATAATTATAGTTTTGAAATCTGAAATTAAAATATACAGCCATGCATCCTGAATTCTGCCCTCTTAGAGTGATTTTATTAACTGCCCAGAGTATACATATCCTTCAATTCCCTCATAACTGTATTGAAATCAAGCTTTATCTGCCAGCAGTCAATAAGGAAGAACTCTAATTGACATCATCTTCTCATTTTATGATTGATGCCACCTAGCACAATAGTTACATTTCCTTGCCATTTTATCCTCAGATCACTCTTCTGTCTGTCAGCTGGCAACTTTCAGGCTAGGAAGACCTGACTCTGCTGACACAAAATGTACTTCTTATTGGTGAAATGAGGTATACGGAATCCCTTTCTTTTATTCAGCCCCTTTCATCATAAGAACTTCTGAGATCATGACATATCCTTAACTGTAGGTCTGTAAAGTGTTTTTACTGTCCCATATAGTTCTGTCAGCTATACAGTATAATGAAATATCTGATGACTTTCACTAGTACAGAAATACCTGAATTATGATTTTTGTACAAGAATAAATATTCTGCATTTATTTGAAAATTGAACTCAGTAAGGTAGAAGAATATACTATACAGGTATTACATTACCCTTAATCTCATGTAAATATAGATTATTTTACCTTTTATCTTACCCTACATATGTTTTTCTCTCCTTTGTTTTTTAATAATACACTAAATTATACTTCCTGTAAGTTGCAGGGAAATACTCCAGCCTGAAAGTAAAACTAAATGAACATATTGATAAATCATCTACTGTATACATCTAAACACATATCCTTTGGGCAACAACAATAAAACATTTATTTTAGTAGCCCAGAACTAAAATAACTGAAAAAGGATCCAAATAGTAAATGAGTACATTTAAAAGAAACAAGGGAAAAATCAGAGGCATTAAGTGTATTAGAGGGAGGAATGAAGGACAGAAAGGAAGGAAGAAGAGGGAAGGGAAGGGAAGGGAAGGGAAGGGAAGGGAAGGTGACAGAGAGGATTTTGTACCTGAAGTATCAAATTTTCTTAGGGAATTCAGAAGACCCCTGAAATAAAAAAGTGACTTGTTCTACTTTGTGTCTTCAATAAACTAGTTACCTGAAGAGCAATCCCAGGTAACCTTTTGCCACTGACTACAACTATGGCAGAGTAAGAGCATAGTTTGCACATAATTTTAAGTTAGAGGAATCTCAAAGCAGCTTCTGAGTGGTTTTTTCTGCCTTACTCTAAAAGATAAAAAGTTCCTACTGTCTGAAATATCTAGACTACCTGTACACCAAAACTGTGTCACTGACATTATTTCAGCCTGAATAAGACCCAGCCTTCTGAAGATTGAGTGTTAACCATACTATGCAGAGCACTTCAATCTTAATTTATGTCAATGCATATATAAATTAATAGAATTGAGAGGAATTCACCATTTTACAGATGGTGGATAAATAATCAGTGCTGAACCTCTGTCTCATTCTCTGTCTTGCAAACAAGTGATGACATTAAGCACTGACCTATTTGGAGAATGACTCAATTCTTTAATACCTGAAAAATATTTTTTAAAAAGCTTATAAAAAGTATGACAAGTGCTACATTTTGTAAAGTACAATTTAAGGAGGTAAATGAAACCTGCCAGAACCTCACATATTTTATAATTAAAAACCAAGAAAATACCTGATAATGACTCACTGGAAGCAAAGCTTTTTGTTGCTAGAACCACTGCATTTTGAAATAAAACGTTTTGGGTATAATGATTTATTTACAACTATCTCACTGTTTCCTTTCAGTCTGATAGCATTAGCTGCTGAAGCACAGCCTGAAAGTAGCAAGTGGGGAATGATGGACTTATGACTGTAGTAAGAAAATACTTTCTTCTCCCTTCAATCCCTGCTCTGATTAAAGGTTACTGTATCTTGATAAGTAAAGCATATAAAACTTACAGAAATCACTGTTATAAATATGCTTCTGTATAACCTGTTCCACCAGAATGCTTGACTCCTAATTGTTTGCTAAAATAAATGAAGCAGATTTGCAGAAATTGTATAAGATAAAATTATCCTATGTACTTCACAACAGAACAAACTGAAGAATTCAAAGTCATCCCTAAATCATGGCCTAATGCTCACTAAGAATTCTCATTATAAACACTTCTTTTCACCTAAGGAGAAGCAAGTCTCTGTTACTGATATTATTTTCATTAAGTCACTTTTTTTAGTTTTCCAAAAGCTATAATGAGTTTTAATCCAAACATCATGGCTTCTTTAAAAAACACAGCATTTAGGAGTCTAAAGATATTTGCAGTACACAGATATTTCAAGCTGATTATGAGATTAAGCAAAAGAATTTCCCATAGTTTTTAATGGAAAGCTGGGGCAACAGAATTGCTCGTGTTTCTAGTGTGATGTCTGATTGCTGCCCCTAGTTAGCATTACTTAGTGAAATAGTAGTTTCATAATCATAAAACCAAATACAAACTTCTTCTCCACTATACTGCATAAGAGATACATACTGTTAATCTGTATGCTCTGGGAAAGCAGAATACTCAAAATATTTATTTACATTACTTATTTATCCAAATAAAACATCTTTTTCAATGATATTTGCAAATGTTGGAGTACCATTTTTCCAGAAAATTAAGAACAGTTTGTGACTAAATAACTTTGTTGTTATTACTTATTGATGGGACTGATGCAAGGTTATATTTAATACCTTATTTTTGTATTTACACATTCACACAACCAACCAATAAAAACTTTCTAGAAGAACGGTAAAGTGGGGAAATCAGACTCTAATTTCCTATCTAACATAGGAGAGTTTTTCTGTATCTGTTTTTTTCTTACAAAGGATGCTGCAAACATGCAGGGAAAAATATGACCCCAATTAGGGAAAAAATGAGGGAAAGATAATGGAAGAGAAAATATTAATATGTAAATTTTTCTTATTTTTTCTCAATTAATTACATTTCCTGTTACTTAAAGGAAAGAACACCAAAAAGTTAATCTTCTAAGATTAAAGTAATATTTTAAATCCATTTGTATTTTAATTCCTTCACATATTTTTTACCCAAGAGCACAGCATTTTGATTTTTTCCAAAACCAATCAAAATTATATAATTTTTGTAAAACAAAACTCTAGATCAATTTTATTTAAGTACTGCTTTCAAGAAAACTAGAACGTTACTCAAGTTGTAATACAGTGGAAATGCAAATCTTTTCTTCGGGTTCTTTTAGACTGAATAGCTTGTATTTTCAACTCATCTCCGGTGACATCTCAAAAGTTGCATGTTACAGATAAAAAAGTTTTATCTTCCAAGGCACAATTTCTGCCTGTGAGCTCCAGTCATATCAACTATCAAAATCACAGAAGGTTGTGATATCTTGTAGCCATAATCTCTGTTAGCAAACATACTCCGTGCTCTGAATTTTCTCCTTAGGGCAGCTACAATACAGATAAACATCTAATCTACTCTTCATAACATGATTTTTGTTATTCTGTTTTACAACTTGTTTCTAAAAGCACAAGCATTTAAAAATAGTTGCAAATTGTCCAAATAGTTCCTAGAAGTGGGAGTCATCACAGCCTTTCAATCTGGCAATTTTATGGAGAAGTATTGTTTGCCAATGAATTCCTGCCTCTCTGCTGACTGTTTGCCAATTTCTGATTAGATGTTTTTCTCCCATTCCATTCTACAAACTCATCCTTCAAATCAAAAAAGTCTTATGAGATAAACTTTCATCAGGATTTTGAGTTAAAATCAAAATATTCCAATTACTAATAGATTCATTCCATTTTTAATACACAAAGGCATATTTGTGTCTTTTGAAGGACAATTACCATGACTGAATTTTTTTTTAATCTTGGGTTTATTTTTCATACCAGTTACATGTAGTTGTATGACAATGTTGCCACAATTTTGCAGTCACAAAATCTGACAACTAATTCTAAAAAGAGATGTTCGGATACTTGCAAAACATAAACAAACAAGGTTCAGAATTATTTTTAAAAGCTTATGCTCTTGCAAAAACTCATTTTCAAATTTTTTTTCATACATAGGCATTTTATAGGCATCAAGTCCAGAAACAAATGTAAAACCATGTGGTAAATACTAAACTTTGCTATTTAGATTTTTAATTTTAAATATAAAGTTATGGAACAAACAAAACAATAAAATGGGTTTGTGTTGTAAAAAACTATATACTTCAGGGGAAAACATCGTATGTTCACATGCAAGGAACAAAAAACCTAATATTCATATTGTCAGAAAAACTGGTTTTATGAGCTATTCACCCTACTCTATTTCCTACCATATCACAAAAAAAAAGCAGTATTTCTTAGGATACAGCATGAAACCTGCCACACAATCCAGCAGAAGTGTTGTTTCAATTCTTCTCAATATAAATTCAGGAAGTATTTAAATATATTTTAAATTTTAATTCTTCAACAACGTGCATTCATTATAAGAATTGAGCTCAATTCAATTTTTTTTTGTTACTCAATTTAGAGATATGACAAAACCTCCTGGGTATCTTTCTCACTCCATTTCTGAGTATAGCTTCCATTAAGATTAATGGCTGTTTTGTATCTAATGGGAATATATATCTTAATAAAGAAGTTGATGTAGAAGCAGAAATTTTAGTTGAAATTATGAACAATAGAGGTCATGATTACAATAATTGTTGAGTGAGAAATTTAACAAGATTCTATGAAGGCAGTGTTCCTTTCTTTAAACAAAAAGGTCACATGTTGACACTAATATTGAGTAGACCTACTGAAACTGATATTCCAAAGATTTCATCAGGGACCATTTTTCCAGACTAAGACTGAGATTCCTTCGCTTACTCAGTATAGGCTTCGTTGTATTATTCTCAGTTGTTCAGCAAGGTTGGAATTCCTCAAGGTTGGATAATTGTTTAGGCATGGAAATTTTCAAGGACAAAGATCTAAAACAGCAGCTTAACATGAAAGATCATTACCTAAGCTGACCAAAAGTTTTCAGCGTTAGTGTTGGTTTTACTATGCAGACAATCTAAATTATACATTGATATAAACCACAGATATGATGCAATGATATAAATTGGAAATCAGTTTTAGCATTTAATTGTAAGAAAACAAATTTCATCTATACCATCTGCGTCTATATGCACTTCAGAGTAGTATCCTCCTGGGTTTTCCATTGACAATACAAACACACTCAAGAATTTAACTGATTTGTCTTCAAAGTAAGAGCCTCATATGGGGCCACTGGAGTCAGACAGAGTACTGAGTGTAAGCAGGATCTGATTCAGGCTCCACATAGCTTAATTAATTTTAAAAGATGCATGGTTGAGAAATAAAAAGTATGTTTTTAATATTTTCATTTCTTGAAGTTAGAAGAACTTTTCCTGTTTTCAGCTTTACTTTTTAATCCTGAAGGCATTTCTTCACTGTGTATACATTTATGCTAATCATATACTACAGCCATGGGTTCCTCTATCAATATGAAATGTTTTGTACTTGCTGTTTTTGTGCATCTTGTATTGTTATGTGCAATATACAAAATAATGTGTCTAACTATGCCATTTATGCTTTTGAAAGAAAAAGCAAATTACTTACTGAAGAGAATGGCATTTACATGCATGTGTGTCAGCTTTCAAGCCATTTCCTTCTACAAAATATTGCTTTCTACACTTAGAAAATGCATCCATCCATCAGTTACAAACCATTTCAAAGCACTTTATGAATCTACAGAGCAAAATGTACTTATCTTACATTGGCAGTGTCCCAGCTGTTACAAAATTGCTATTGTCCTAATACTTACAAGGCAATTTTAGCATCAGTTAATAATTTTACAGGATAGATAACTTCTAAAGCATTATAAAATGACAGACATTAAACAATAGCAACTTAGCATTTTTTGAAATAGTTCATGACAGCTTAAAAACTAAAGTGATTTTAATGTATATTCTACGCAGATTTAGTTTCTCATTGACAATTCCTTTAGAAGATAAAAATGTGAAAAATCCTTTTAAATAGTGGGTGAAAGAATAAAACAAATTTATCTTTAAAAGATATTCAGTAAAAATCTCAATTAGGAATAATGTCTCAAATCTTTCTGTACAGATAGTAGGTGACAAGAATTAGAATCTATTTAGGCATAAAAAAAAGATGGTATCATTTAATGGTAGGGTACCACAAAATAAAAAAGGCATATCTATTCATTAAATCTAATGCAAAAAGGAAAATATAGTGAACAGCATTTTATATAAATCAGTATGCATTATTTCTTCTCAAAAACTGTTTTCTATCAATCTTAGTTTAAGTGCTTCAGTTAAAGGCAAATTCTAGTTAAATTGTTACTTTTAATCTTGTTTAAGTAGCCATTGTGGCCAAATGTTCATTTTTTGGTTAGACATTTGTAATTTACATAATGTACAGTGCAATCAGTGATAGCAAAAGATTTGATGATATGTAAAATGTAAACCGTTCTAAACAAATTAATTTAATTTATATTTGAGGTTTTACTTTGGTAATAACTCAAAGAACCTTTCAGTGCAACTAATATACATCACAGTGGCCTTTTTCATCAATGTACTTATCAAGTTAAGCCGATTGTACCACTTGCTGTCACACTGCACAGGTAATTGACCACCTCATCAAACCACAGCAAAAAGAATCCCTTAGTGCCTAATTATTACATTCTTCTGTGCTATTGAACACATTAAAGCAACATTAATGTATTGTGCTATATACATCATTACCAAATAGTATTAGAAGGTCCTTGTACTAGAGAAAGGAGTTCTGATTGCAGCACAGCTATTTTCAGAATTCTGTTAATTTAACTTTCAAAATATGTAGTAACTTGAAGAATAATTTAAGCAGTTATTCAATATGAAGATTTTAATTAATATTGTCATTCTGCTTTACCAAAATACCATGAATATTAGAGATTTGAGAAGTCTGCAACATGAAATAAAGAACAGATCTTAAAGCTCACCAAAGAAAACGGTTGAATTGGCAGTTCCTAATCAAGAGGCAAATAAGTAATTCCTGACATGCTACTACTAATTATTCAGCAATGTTTTAGCTAAGAGAACATTATCTAAAACTTCTTGCATAGGAGAAACTCCTACAGAAGTGTGTCTCTAAGTGATTCGAGAGCGATCATTGCCTGAATTCCTTAATTGTCCTTCACTTTAAAGGAATCTCTTCCTTCAAAGCAGTAAATTATGTCATGAATTCTGGCAGTATGAGTGTGCTCTTACAGTTATATCTCATCTTTGTGATTGTCAGGAGACTAGGACCTCAGAAATGGCAACTCTGCAAACAAAAAATCGGTATGTAACTGCAATCTACCATGATCTTTTTCTGTTCTTGGACCCAACTGCTTCCTTAATGCTACCTCAAACTTCTAAGACAAACATTTTTAGATGATTATGTATACATAGAGAGAGATCACCTAAATATGAAAGAAAATAAGTTGCAGATACTGTTGTTATAATGATTTACTCTTTTCCAAATTACTATGGACTATCTCATCATCCAGCAGTATCACCCAATAGTAAAAAACAAAATGTTTCAGTTCACAATGATGTTTGTATGAGAGGAAGGTAAACTCTACATTGGTTAAAATTAAACAAAACCAACCAACCAAAAAAAAAAATAAAAAGCCTATCTGCACACTGCAATGTCTGCAATGACCACAATATTTACTTGATAGAAAATTTTAGAATAATCACTTTCTGCCAACTACACTCTACCAGTGTGTAGCTCTTAGCAATCTGAGTCACTGCTGAAGTGTATTATTACTGTATTCATAATAAATTGTCAATTAACAGGGGACATAGGAATGACCAGCAAGCACCCATGAAATACCTTCAGCCCCAGATGCTCTGACATTCCTTAGTCCCTAGCTTAGAGTCATGAGAAGAGATTGAAAGAGTCCACAGGACTTTTTCATCCTCTCTAGATCACTTAAATGAACAAGAAATCCTCTTGAGGGTAATATACTTACTAACCTGATCTCCTTCTATGACCAAGTGACCAGACTCTTGGATGAGGGAAAATCTGTGGATGTAGTCTTCCTGGACTTCAGTAAAGCCTTTGATGCAGTTTCATGGCATTCTGCTTCAGAAACTGTCAGCCTCTGGCCTGGACAGGCACACACTCTCCTGGGTAGAAAACTGGTTGGATGGTCGGGCCCAGAGAGTGGTGGGAAATGGAGTTAAATCCAGCTGGAGGCCAGTTACAAGTGGGGTTCCCCAGGGTTCAGTGCTGGGTCCAGCCCTGTTCAACATCTTCGTCAATGACCTGGATGAAGGCATTGAGGGCACCCTGAGCAAGTTTGGGGGTG